>CAEFZY010004805.1:0-78430 GCA_903066815.1 Brachyrhaphis roseni | reverse complement strand
AAAAACATACCAGTAAAAGTCACTGAGAGCCGTCTTCATCTTCCTCCTGTGCACTGAGACGTGTTAAGTTACATTAAACTTGCGTCTTCTTCTACACATATATTCCCCCTGTCTCACTCTTACCAATTTTGCTCGGGCGCCCCTGGCGGGCGTTAAAAAAAAAAAAATAATAAAAAAAATATAAATAAGCCGCATCGTTGTATAAGCCGCAGGGTTGAAAGCGTAAGACAAAAGCCGCGGCTTATAGTCCAGAAATTACGGTAGGTAGATAATTATTGTGGTCAGTGCAGTCAGTAGTTGTTGAGTACATGGTTAAATGTTGCTGTGATGCCATATTTGGTGACCATAGATTTTTAAAGGGACACAAAACTGTTTTTGATGCTTATGTAAAGCATAGGGAATTGTCACTATACAAACCGTAATAGAAGTGTGAAGCATTGTACGATCCATCAAGAAAAATGAATACCTGCATGAGATAAGTGCCACAAAACTGCAACACTAAAGTAGACAATGTGATATTAATGAAATGTAGTTTATTGTTCTATAAGCATATTCATGGCATTTATTTTAAGTATTGGTCTGGGACTCAGTATGAGCAATGGTCTTATATTAAAAGATACAGATCTGGATAGAGATGATTATATGTTGTGAATCATATTTCATGAATCAAGGTAAATCTTGGAGTGATTGCTTATGGGATGTTTTTTTGTTGAAAGAGTTATAAATGGATAAAAATAATGTTTCAGGCTGTTTGTGTTGTCGTTGTGCGTCTGTCTATTCACTACCAACCTCTGATGATTTGGATACAACTAATTCTCAGTAATTTTGTAAGTTTGAAGCTAAAAAGTGGAGAAATTATTACTATAGACCAAGTCTGTTTGGTCTTAGGTGAAATGTTTTTGCCTTTATTGCTGTAATTTCATAATATATTGTGATTACATAAGTGAACCAGTTTTGCAGCAGGTAAGGTTTCTCCATTTATCACTTAGCTTGTGATAAGAAAACACATCCGCAAAAAATTAAGCCCAAACTTCTTGGATCATCAGCTTAGACATATCTGAGGAGAACTTAGAGAAATCCCATTATGTCAAAAGATTAAATTCTGGGCAGCCTCCAGCCTTCTTCAGAGGCTAAAAAAATCCTTGGCAGAACTTTTACCATTAGATTATAGAAGCGGCTCAAACCCCAACAGCGCCTGGAAGATTCAGTCATCTTTATTACCGGGAGCAGATCTGACACCTTTATGCTCAGAAAGACAAGGTCAGGTAAATAACACTGTGCTTAAACCCAAGCCGAACAAATCGCCGCGAGGGTAGCTGCATTAGAGCCCCAGCTGTGCGCAGTTCAAGGCCTCTCTGGGATGCCTCGCTGGTCAGGGTTTCCTCCCTCCTTCCAGCTCACGATGCGAGCAGCAAGACGATGATAAACAGGCCAACATGATGGATAAGAGCAGGAGGGGGATCTTTCAATCAATCTGTCATCCACAGTTCCTGTTTCATCTGTGGGAAGCACGACTGATGTTTCGGTCAATACTGTCACAGTGAGATGTATGTGTATGTCTCACCGTTTCTTCATGGGTTTTCATATATTGGGTACAGATAGTGTCATGAACATGTCGGAAAGATTGGAAAGATACAGTTTCTTATTTGGTTAGATGAAACTATGTGTAATTAAACACGTGAGCTCGTTATGTAGAATGTAAAATGGCACCATCTGCTGCCTGGAAAAACCTGCTGACAAATCAGAAAATACAAATGGTCACTTCAGTTGGCTCGCGGGGGTCACCTCTCCTGGTACTACACGTCTGTCTGTCTTCTCCAATTTAAATACCTAAAAAAAACAAAAGAGTCTTCACTGACTGAAAAAATATGTCAGACACAGGGTTGTGACCTTCAAAATAGCTGTAATGATTCTCAAACCAGCATCTGCGGTTATATGGACCTTGGATCTTATCCCTCCTGTATCTCTAAGTCAGTGGTGCCCAAAGTCGGTCCGCGAGGGCCGACATCCTGCATCTTTTAGTTCTCTCTCTGGTGGTAGTCACAACCTTCTCAGCATGTCAATGCCCTTCTTAGGCCTTCTAATGAGCCATCATTTGATCCAGGTTTGTTAAACCAGGGAGGGAACTAAAACATGCAAGATGCCGGCCCTCGAGAACCGGCTTTGGGCACCACTGCTCTAAATGCACTCAGATGAGGAAAAAGGGCAGAACTCATTGAAATTCTTGCTTTTTCTTATCTATATCAAAGATAAACTTTGTACCGGTCCTTCTGTGCCAGTGACTTGTGAAACTACTAACAGTTCAGTTTAAGTTACTGTCATAAACTTTGATGAATTTAAAAGATAGACCAACACAAAGTAGTGCATATTTCTTAAAGTTGTCACCCATGCACCACATGTCAATACTGCACAAAAATTCAGTCTGATCTGTATCAGTCCATTGGTTGTATGATTCGGGTTTGACTCCATCCACCTTCCCAACAACTGACCTCCTTCTCTGTCCTGTCCACTCACTACTACACAATAAAACACATGGTTGTAATAAAATATGATAAAGTTTAAACGGTATGAATATTTCTGAAGGTACTACAGCTCCACATAAAATGTAATTAATGTTTTAAAGTATTTATAGGCCTAACACTTACAAGCCAACTCAACAAGGAGAAACCACCCACTTATTGCTCATTAGCTTTCGGTGAATTAACTGAGCTGTCAATTAATCTTGACAAGAAGTGGGCACACTCCCTTTACAATAACTAGGCATTGTAATAGAGGGCTCATTATGAGTAACATGATGTTCCAGATGGTTTGTACCATCAAACCCATCTGGGAGGTCAGCCTTTGAAACTGTTTGGGAAAGAGCACGCAGGCTTCAAATCTGCTCGCTCCAAAAAGCGGTGAATCATCTGTCTGTCACTGCTGGCGGCTAACAAAAGCCGCTAATAAATCATATCCTCACCAATTTCTGTCCGCAAAAAAGCAAAAGCTACTTTTGCAAACCTCAAAGACATTCAGGAATATTCTCTGCTCCTTTGTCAATAAAGAAATCGAGCTTGATGCAACTGATGCAACGCCACTGAAATCTTTTGTGGCAAAAGTTGACAAATCTGCAGCTGTGAGTTAAATGTAGCAGACTGGTTGGTAACAGACCTGTCCTGTGAAGAGTTCGGTTTTAGATAAGAACCAACTGAAAAGATGTGTATCAATTGCCACACACTGAAACCTCAAGTTGCATACCCCGGCTGAAACCTTACAGTTTACACAGCTGTCAGGGCATCTAAAGAACCAGGTTGCTCTGCACACACGGCTAGATTTCAGTTGCAAATCTGCTTTACTTTATGAAATAAAAATTAATGTCACAGTCAAAAACTGTCAGTTGCTCTCATTAGTTCAAACTACATTAAAACAAAGTAAGCAGGACTCTTATGATTACTGAATGTATACATGTAATTTTTTTTTCAACCAAAATGCCCAAATTAATGGCATTTTGTAAAACATGAAGTTTTGTCACACATTAAATATTCCTGTTACTTTACTGTGTTACTTTACCCGTGTTTTAAGAATATCATGTATACTGGGATGAAGAGTGTAAAATCTACAGCCTGTTTCTGTACGTGATGTCGGAGTAGCACCATGAGTGCCCCCTAGTGGTCAGATAATTATTAGCTGGATTAGTTAGAATATACAGTTGAAAGCTGATGTTTTCACACTATAAAAAGACAGAAAACCATTTGTGCACCCTGTGACATCAAATCTGACTAAACCGTTTGTGTTTTATCTCAGTAAAGATTACAAAAATTATTTCCATTTTCTAAACGCTATGATTGATGAGTAAGTTTGGGAAAGCATAAATTATCTTACCATGGTTATGTCAGGTTTTCTGGTTCATTTGTAACATTTGAATTTATTGAAGGGCCACTTGTAGATATTTTTGACATATTGGGAAAAATCAAAAGAAATCAGACAAGATATAATGGTAACACAACCCTCGTACTGTTCAGGAAGAGATGGATTCTGTGTCTTGCAATTTTGATATAAACTGTATTTATCAACCCCAAAACAAAAGTTAAAGATCTTGTGAAGATGCTTGCTGAAACTGTTAAAAAATGTATGTATTGTGTAACCATCAAGTTTCACCTGTTGGTCCAACTCCCCTGACAAGTCAGCCATCTTAATTAAATTCAGTTTAATTACAAAGCACCAATTCAAAACAAATATCATTGCTTGGCACTTTGCAAAAATAATTAAATCCAATCAGACAGACACATTCAGATACAATCCAATTTAATCACAAGCAGTGCAGACGAGTTCAGTTTATTATTCGAATTTGTAAAGAAAGTTTTCTAAGTAAGCCCAGGAGATTGCATCATGTCACAGACTTGCGGCCTCACTTTCAGTTTGGGTGATGTTTGCATTGGTCTGTTTGTGGGGTATATATTACTGTTTGAAAGCACAGAGGGCCAGACCTGCAGCCACTGGAGTTAATGACAGTGAGTGAAATATCCACAGCGAAGTAGACCACACCAGTATTCAGTGAGGTGATTTATTCTGCAGCTGCAAATGTGAAGGTTAATCAAATACCTCCAGAAAATATCAAATCCACCGGAGAAAAACACATGGAAGTGCTTTACTGTTAAGGTACCGGTACTTCACTCTTACCTTATTGTGTTTTGGAATTTAACATCATTTAATGCTTCATATAATTTTTTTATTTAGATGATAAAGATATGCTAGAAAAAAATATCACACTGCTTGAAGTGCACAGAACTTCAGATTCGGACCAGATTGTACTTTTGAAGAATGAAAGTGTTGCAGTGGCTTTCATAAAGAGGATTTTTTCCCCTCTGCAACAGGAAACACAATTTACTGACTCCAAAATCTATTATCCTGCAGCCCAACCTTATTATTGCACTGACTGTTATTACTCAATACCTGTAGCATGGGCTTTTCTGTGGCTCTGATAACACTCTGCTACTTTCATCACACAATAAAGGGAGATCTAATGCTCTCAACACACAATCAACTGCCTCATGATTGTACCCAATTTCTTTTTATCCCATGTGCAATTTAAGATGATAGTTTGATTCATAAGCTATGTCTCAACTTCCTATTTATCCAGCATATGTCCTGCTGTGTGGAGAGTCTGCCTTTTTGTAGAGGTGCTTGAAGGAATTTGTGATAATGGCGCAGTAAAAGTGGTGAACAGTTTGTTTTTATTATTTTATTGTTGCTATAACTGCTGTGTTCTTTTTGTTCTTTTCTTTCCACATAAGCTTTGAAGTGCATTTAAAAAGTATTCACCCATCTGAGGTGTTCTACTCAATTTATTGTTTTTATGAATCAATCATAATGAACAAAATTGGGCTTTCATCACAAAAATAATGTCTGATTTCTGCAAACTATTCCTTCATTCTCCCTCGCAAAACTGTTCAAGCTGATGGCTTTACCCAAACTGCAGAGGACATTCAATGCCTTACAGATTTTTCAGTATCCATCCCCTGACTTATACATTTGTATTCATGCTGTAATTGTAACCAGGGAGGCTGATGAGCCACTGACTGGACCTTCCAGACACATGTGCCTTTATACTACAGTCAATAGAGACACTTGTCACACTTATGTGATCTCCCTTCAGGTCATTGTGAAACTAGTAGCACCAACTGACTGGAACTCTGTTGAATTACGTCAGTGAATATCTATTTTGTAGCCTCTGTGTTTAACTATTTCGTGTCCTTTAAAGTTATTCAGTTCTATTGGAGGTATATTCCTGATTTTACTCTTGTGTTTGGTGGTATTTCGCTCTAATGTTACTGAATGTTCAGATAAGATGTGTTGGTTTTTTTCTGCTGTAATTGTTCAAAAGTCTGTGAGAACTTTTCATCTCTGCTGAAAATTCATGTCACCAGCAGAGATGACAGGTCAGACTACTACTGGGAGGTGTGTCAGGGAGAAACATTAATGAGCAACATTATCCCTTACCCACTGCCTTCAGTGCAAACACACCACGGTGTGCAAACAGCCAAGGTTACTGCAGGATTCCTTTAGTTTGTATCTGGGGCTTCGCTCTGGTCACACAATACATTTTTCAAGGCCATGGATTTCTCATATATAACTAGGATTCCTTTTTTAATCTTTATCCAGTCAAATAAAGATAGAAGGGCTTTGTGTGTTATATATTCTGTTTTGAAAGGGGTCTATACAGTAAGGTGTGTGTATTGCATCATGTGGAAACAGATTGATTCTTTTGTTGTGTAGCTGCTTTCAGATTCTGAGGAGTAATTATGATTTCTTCCTGTATTTGTTATGGAAAGTAAACATGCACAAACAAAACAAAAAAGAATGAAAATCTAATAACTGTGGAGCAGCAGAGATACACTTTCATACTGAGGACTAAAGAACTAAAATTTAAAAAAGTCCAGCCTGATGGTACATTCACAACTATACATGTTGTGTGATTTCTCTGCAGACGTTTCCTGCTTTCTCTTACTCTAATTCAGTTAAGTCTTTATCTTTTCTTTGGCCGTTTAGGACCGGATGGTTTTAAGGCTCTAACTTTGTTTTCATCTCTTTTGGTTCATGTTTTGGACATTTGCTGTATCTTTCTGGGATGAGACCCAGGTCCCTCCTGATTCCTGGCAGTCAGAATGTGGCAGATGTCTAAATTCACACCACACACAGAGCTACTCAGGCATGGAAAACAAAATCACTCCATTTGGTCCGGTTACTAGAGGGGATTTCTGGAAAAGTTGCAAATTTAAAAGTATCACTGCCCAGTTGCTGATGCTGCTGTTTGCTGGCTGTGATATGAAAACATTTCACGACTGCTGAGAATGAAAAATTTGTAATCCCACATGAATCCCAGATTCCAATTCTCTCACATTCACTTAGAGGCTGGATTTTAAATGTTGGGTTAAAAGTTACATTCTTTTTTATGTACTTTTAGGGAGACAGTTATGCTGACATGCACTGGCAGGCCACTTTATTAGGAACATCTGGCCACTGCTCCTGTAGGCTTCAGGACTATTTCTCAAACATTTTGGTCCACAATTACATGACAGAATATTACAAATGCTGCATATTAGTTCATGAGATGTGAATTTTCTGTTCCACCATATCCCAAAGTTCTCTACTGGGTTTCAATTTACTGAATGAGATTTGATTATTTGTAATATTCCATCATTGGTTTTAAATGAGAGGTTATTCCAAACACTGAAATGTGCTCTTGAACAGAAAATTGTGTAGTTTTTAAAATAATATGTTCTCTTACTACAAATAGTTGCATCTATCCAGAAGAAGAAGAAGGAAAAAAAAAAGATTTCTGCACCTGCATCTCCAGGAAATCTTCTGGCTCATTTTCAGGCCGGATTTGAAGTCCTGATGAAACCACTTGAGTATCCAGCAAGTCCCACCTCATTCATCTCACATCCAGCACAGAGCCTTCCAGCTGATGTGGCTTGTGTTGGCCGTTTCATTGTGTCTCTACATGTAGGCCAAGGCGTGGGGATGCTGCAGCACCTGAGGCAGGAGGCAGAGTGATGCAGATGATTAATGCTGGCAGGGTAGAGTTGATACATGACAAACAAACAAACAGGCCGCCCAGTTGCTGCTCTGAGGAAGCGCCGACTGGCTCGTGCCATCTGCTGTGTGAATATCTTTGCCTCTGTATGCTTGTTGGCATCAATAAGACATGAGGACACGGAGAGAGGGACAGCTCTTTGATTTTTAAATAAGTCTCCTCCACATTGTGTGCATACGAGCTGCATAAAAACACCCCAGCAGTTGGATTTCCACATGGATTCCTAAATAAACAGGTGCTATTTAAAACGGCTATTGCAATGCATGAAGCAAGCAATATTCATAATCAGTCACTGCATTCATGAAACAAAGGTACTTAATTTCTTTTACAGGTTTTAATTTTAGTTAATGATTTATGGGTCTCTAAGGCTTCACGGATTTGAAGTAAAGTTTTACAGCTAAAAGGCTGGACAAATAGCACCCTCTGGCGGTCAAAACAAAGAAAACATCTATTTTAATCTAATGTGAGCTGGAAAAAAGCCTTAAAGCAATGTTTAGATATCCTCCATTAACTCATAAAACCAACTGCTTTTTTTTTTTGCATTCATGATATCATTGTAACAAAAAAAACATAAAAAGAGATTGTTTTCTGTATTTAATCTGATTCTCTTATTTTGATCAATATTAACAGAGAACTCCCGTTTTAGTTTAGAAATTGAGTGGATATTTGTGATAAGTTCATATATGTTAATGTTTAGATGTTTGAATAAAAACAGTCACTTCCAAGTTTTTCTTTTATGCATATTTTGTTTTATTTTAAAAGAAATACTGATTATCTCATTCCCAAACCTGACTTGACCAATAATACAGATCCAATTTATCACAAACAAATTGCCACAAATGAAAAGAGTATTACAAAAATACAAAACAAAACTAAAGTCCAAATCCAGACCTCACTGGCAGTTTTTTTACGTGGCGTTTCAACACGAAGATACTGAGTTTTCTAATACAGGCAGTTTATGCAGCAGTTTCTTACTCACATTCTTTCATAGTCACAATGTAACACATGTAATGTTTCTAAAGTTCAGATTTTACCCAAACTTAGACAGAGAGGCGCTCAAACAATACGATCAAATGGTATATGAAGACAGGCGGCTTACTTTTGGTCCCAAACAACCAGAAGGAGGTCAAGAAAAGCCCAAATAAAGAGTTAATATTCAGCACCAAATAATACAGGTGTTTTAGTTGGTCCAACAATAAAAAATAGATTGTTAAAAGTTAGTTATCTAAGCAAAAAGATTGGTTTGAACCAATCAAACTGGTTTGTTTTGACATTACTGAGCAGTCTTGTCCCCTGTTGACAGAGCCTGCTCTTTCAGTTAAAATGGAAAAAAAAAAGGCTTTAAACCATAAACAATAATTAACACATCTGAGTAAACATCAACAAACATTAACAGTATCTTACATATTTATAATAGTGTGAAAGGAAAAGATTAATTGCACATAATCGTTGGTTAAAATGTAAAATGAGACTGAATAGGACAAAAAAATGGCAGTTATTAAAACCACATAATTGTACATTTACATTTTTTAGTTTTTTACATAGGCAGATTTTTTTTTAAAACAAAAAAACAAGGAATAAAAATGTAATAAAAGCTGCAAAGAAGAGTAAAAAACAAACAGATTAACAGAGAGAGTGTGTACAGTTTTAAAATAAACCCTTGCTCTTCTTCAGGTTCTTCTGCTTCCAGTTTGGCAGGGCGTTGAACTCAACTCGACTCATCTCGAAAAGCGTCTTGCAGGAAAACAAACGGGACACACAGAAATCAGAACGTGCTTCTCTTACACACACATTAAGCACAGTGGGGGTGGGATACCTTGAAGTCCTGGTCTGACAGGTAATCCTCCAGCCGTAACGGGTCCACTCCCTCCGGCAGAGGCTTCCTGGTCAACTCCTCGATGGAGTACTGCTGCTTGCTCAGTTTGGACAGAGCTTCTTTCACCAGGATCACTTTGCTCTTAGAGCTTCCAGTCTGCATTTTGTTAAAGCACACACACACACATGCAAACATTTAATATAAAACCTTCATTTACACAGGAGGATGATGATGATGAGGAAGTATTTGATAGTGACCTTAGAAGTGATGCTGGTGTTTTTCTCCCAGTATGGGAAGATGTTTGTGAAGGTGAGAGGCTCTAAGCCTGCGAGGACCAGGTAGGCCCGAGGGGGGCGCCGGGGATTCTTCTCTGAAAATCAGCAGAAAAATAACAATTGAAATGTTTATTTTTGGTTCAAAAGTTTATTAAGTTTTATTATCTTGAGCCAAAACCAATTTTTATTATCTGCTGACAAAAACAAAAACTTAAACAAAACCAAATGAAATCAGTCCTTTTGTTTGGAAAGGGAACTTAATTCCAGGAAAAAATGGATGACTTCTGCATTTCCTTCTCCACATATTGACACATTACAGTTAAAAATTCACTTGAGCCAAAGGGCCAAAATGCACAGGTGTGTCAGCTTTAACCTTTGCAGTACTGCAGCACGGTTTCCATGGCGCACTTCCTCTCGCTGTCCCAGCGCATCTTTGCAGATCCGGTGCTCTGGGTGTCGTCCGGCTGCCAGCCCTGCCACAGATACACCTCCATGTGGTTGTCCAGGAGAAACAAGGCTGACGAAGAAATTGCATGAAAACAAAAACATCAGATGGACTCCAGCAGAAACAGATAACGGTTAAATACAGCTGCTGTAAAGAAAGTACATGACAGTCAGATTAGGAATAACTTTAGGAGGTAAAGTTACAGAGATTCCAGGTTTAATGTTACAAAGAATGTTCCTCTTTGTCTTTCTAATAATTGCTCCTCCACTATGGAGGAATGTGACCAATCCTGTTTGTGGTTCCTGAGAGTTAACACAAACACTAATGACCTAAGAAAGGTAGCACCAGGAGAAACAACCCACTAAAATACAGAAAATAAAGACTTGTTTATATTATTTAAAAATGTAGAAATATCTCTGGAAGTCCTTTTCAACAGAAGATCTATTTCATCTCTCTGACTAGTCAGAATGTTAATTCAAAATATCTCAAATAGAAAATCTGTCTAAAGAAATCACTGAATAGTTTGGAGATATCTTAAAACTAATTTTGACTAGTCAAATCTATGGCTACAGATATCTCTAATTAAATTTGGCCTAGACATTATTTAATTCCATATGTTTAATCAATTAATCAGATAAAAATAATTAGCACATTTTGCAGATTTTTCAGTATTGACTAATCTCAATTAATCCAATTGTTACAGGTCTATATATCCCCCACCTAAAAATACATTTAAAATACCTTTAATTAGAAATATGACTAGTCAAAACAAAAATTGATATGTTAAATTTACTTTATGACTAGTCATAGTTTATTTGTTGACATCTGAAATATGCTTCAGAGAGTCAGTAATTAATTGTAGATATCTTGAATTAAAACTTCCATATAAATTAATGGTAAATCTGACATTGTTTATACAAGTCAGAATATAATTAAATACATCTGAATTTACCAATACATGAACCAATTTCAGATATCTGGACTGTTAAATGTGGTGAAGCTGATTTTATGTTAAAACAGCCTGCCATACCTATGTGCAGTGGAGCTGTTGGAGCGTTACCTGGCTGCTGTGCGGAGTAGAGCCTCTCCTGCAGGAAGGGCATCGCCATGACGCCCTCCGTCACCCTGGCCGGGTACAGCTGCTCCTCCCATCCGAACATCCCAGAGCTGGCGCTCAGCCGGAACAGACGGGGTGTGTAGTTATACTTTCCAGGATCTTGACAACAAACCCACCATCACAGATGATGTCTTCCATTTAGCACATTGCTAACTCCCCACCAGCACACCAACATCCCGCCCTTACCTTCCAGCATACAGTCGTAAGCCTTCTTGTCCTGCGGGCCTAAAGCCTTCAAAACCTCTACAGGCTCAGAGCCTTCCTCCACCTCCTCCACCTTCACATTACTGCTGCCGTTCAGTCCCAGCTCAGAGGGACACCTGAGGGAGAGGAAAACCTATGAGTTCCCTTCAGGAGACAGTGAGGCTGTGAAATCCTTTCAGTTTCATCCCAAATCCTACCTCTGCTTCAGTTTGTCTGCTGCTCTTTTGGCCACCTGCTTGGCGTCTGCATGGGCTTTGCATCCGTGCCACAAGTAAAGGAGACCTTTCTGAGCGTTAAGCAGCACCAGGCTGGCACGAGAACGCAGGCTGGCATGCTCACACGCCACCTCCACCAGGGAGGCCTCCACCTCGGCCTCGCCGCGCACGCAAAACAGCCTCCAACCACCTGGATGCAGCAAGCAGAGGGTGTTACTGCAGTCAGGATATGGGAGTTCAACGAAGAGCTTCCTGGGTGTTTTTATGGAAAAGTTCAGCAAAATAGGAAGAGATGTTAGTCCTTCAAAATGTAAAACACAAAAGTTCACAATGAACTACAATTGTGGGTTTTATATATGAAACTTGCAGAAAACCAGAGGATGGAAGTAAAGGCAAAAAACAAGGAAAGAACAAAAAAAAATTAATTAATATAGGAAAGAAAGTACACGAGGAGGGAAGAAGCTATAGATTAGAGAAAAGAGAAAAAGGAAAAACAAATAAAGGACATGAGGGAGAAAAAACAGATGCAAAGGAAGCAAAGACAGGAGAAAGAAGGAAAGCAAGAATACGAGGGAAAAATGATGAAAGGAGATGAGGGAGAAAGAACAGATGAATGAAGGAAGGAAAGACAGAAAGGATAAATGAATGGGAAAAGTAAGAATACCAGAACATCATTTTCTACTCTATTTTATTTTTGCAGATGGATCCTAACCGGAAAAGTCCTAAACTCAAAAGATGTTGTTGTCATTGTGAGCAGGAGCCCTGTTAGCTTCAGGAAGTGACCCGTTTGTACCTGAGCTGCTGGAAGCATCGTCTCTGCTGCCCTTATGGATGATCAATCCTCCATGGAAGAGCTGCAGGAAACATGGCGGCTCCTTACCCTGAGTCACCAACACCTGCGCCGGCCAATCAGAAACAAGCAGATGGAAGTCTGAACACTTCACAGGAGGAGGCATCATGTGTTTGGATGTTTTTATTGACAGTTAGTGATGAGCTGACCTGTGACCCCCGGTGGCTGCCCAGCTCCACGGTCATCAGGGCCGACGTTCCTTTCTCGCTGGCGCTGGAGTGCCGGCCTTGCCAGAAAAAACACGCCGTCCTCTCTCTACCAGGAGCCGCTGTGCTCAGTTCTCCGGGTTTCTGGCGCTTCCCAACTGAGACGAGTCAGAAAATCCAGTGTGACCCGGTGAATCAGACGCCCTGCTCTCCCTTCTGATGGTTCCACTCGTTTTCACGCGACTCACCGAGGGTGGTAATGGAGTATTTCCAGCGGATGATGTAGGCGTCGCCCTCGTGGAGCTGGCCCACGCTCTCCTCTGGAAGCTCCTCCTCGCCGTGCTCCTTGATGTGCCACGCCTCCACCGCCACGGTGGCCAGCTCTGCCTGCCTGCCGTCCTCGGTCTTCACCAGGCCGTAGCCTCGCTGCACGTCCACGCCCTCCAGGACGGTCCGCACCGGGTCGGCTTCATTGTCCAGCAGAGCTTTGGCGTCGCACGGCTGCAGCTCCAAGTCAAGCGGGGAGCGCAGGGTGGAATGTTCCGGACTCTGAGTAAAACAACACAATATTTGGTTTTTGTTTCGTTTCTGCTCTCTAGTGCAATATCTTAGTACGCTTAAAATAAGACGAAACTAACTTATAAGTGACTCTTCAACAATGTACAGTAGCTTGTTTAAGGGAATAATCTCTTAATATTGATGAAGAAGTTCCAGTTTCTCTGGCATATTATTTTAATATTTAAAAATAAAGAGCAAATGTTTGCAAATACACAGAATTAGTTTTAATGATGAAAGGAGTAAACACACCTATAGATTTCCTAAAAAAAATATTTCCCATCTTAAGGAGGGAGAAAAAATATTTCAGAGAGCTGAAATATTTGATTTCAACAACAAAAAAAAAAAAACACTAGTTATCAAAAATTAGCAATTAGAAATATCTTTTGTCCAGTAATTGGTCATATTTTACATTAGAACGGTATTTGACAGAAAGCCTACGCTCTCATCTTTTCAGGAAGTCTAATTTTTCATTTCCATAGCAAACATGACTGAAACGTTACTGCTGAAGCAGTAAAGCGTTATGTGGCAATGTGTCCATGATAATATATTATTTTTATTAAATAATATATTCCACATTTTCTGCTTTTTCTACTTTTAAGGGTGTGGGGGGATTTTTTTAATTAAGGACATTAATTAGCTAAATTTAATGTCCTTCATTTTTGATAATTTCATTTATTAACTTTTACAACCCTGACGACAACGATAAAATCGCCCTGTGTTTAGATTAAATTTAATACCGATACTTTTATGCTAGCAAATTAGCAAAAAAGACTCGAGCTTGAATATGCATTGTTGGCAGTGAATGCAAAATTATTTATGCTTTCTGTCTAAAGTAGCCTTTGAAAATGAGTACTGTAATTACTCATTTACAGTACTGATGTCTACAGCTGATCAGGCTACGATGAAAAACAAACCATGAAGCGGCAACAATGACCGACTCCAATCAGCTTTATGACAAGTATGGTTGGTGACGGCTCGTTCCGGACTCATCTACCTGGACTTCCTCTGTCTGATCCGCTTCCTCTTTCTTCCTCTCGGCCCAGTCCAGGAACTTCTCCCTGAACAGCGACGTCTCGTTGTGCTCCGACAGCCGGCCAAACAGAGTCCAGCTGGGACGCCCCTCCCCCTTCCTGTAGGTCACACACAAACAAACTTAAAACACACATGCCGCCATGTGTGTGTGCAGCTGTGCTGGAGCAGATTAACCGGTAGGGGGCACCAAATAAACATGAAACAATGCAGCAGATGTTTCTCTATATTTATGCACAACTCAAAGGCGAGTAGCAGGAGTAATCATCTAAATGAATCTTGTCCTTTGGTGTCATTAATTCGTCATACTCACTGAGGTACGTCCGTATTATTGCAGGAGGAATCCAGAGGGTTGACTCTGCAGCTGCTGTAGTCGTAGCTGCCACTGTAGAGCTGTTTGCCCAGTTTGACAGCTACTTTTCTGTCACCCAAGGGCACATCTTTTCCGTGCCATACATACACTTCACTGCCAAAGTCAAAGACTAAAACCTGGTGTGTGGTTTTAGCAGGAGAAAAGAAGATTGGAAAAGTTAATTTAGCTACAGAAACAGCAGAAAACATTTAAAATGGGCGATTTAGATGATCAGGAGATGGAGATGCAACAATCTGGCTTCTCATGTCAGATTCTGATTCAGGACTTTGACTCATTCTGAATAATTCAGGTGATAAAGGCCAAGAGAAAAGAAATGGGCAACAGGCTCTTTGATGCACCCATCAGAAAATGAAGAGGTCATCATATGTCAAATAATGTCCCTATAGGAAAAAAAATAAAATAAAGTTTCTCATTTTAGTTTAGCTAGGATTGCCAAAATTATTTCTATTTGCAGCAGTTCGAAAAAAGAATCGTAAGCAGAAATTTTGTGTCTATTTTAAATTGCAAATAAACAGGAAGTGGAGGGAGGGAGCAAGGAGGAAAGATTCTGAGGTTGGGAATCGAAGTGTTGCACTAATTTAGTTACAAAGGCGGTAGAAGTAATTCATTCAACTGATAATCCTAAATGACTGAAATGGGATATACTTTTAGAAAGTGTATGTAAACATTTGGTTTAAACTGTAAACCTAAGATTTTGGATCTATTTCATGAATGATACTAAAATTTATTGAAGAATTACCCCCAAAAATATACTTTAGCATCTAACCTGCAGATCTATCAAGGGAAAATCTCCCGATTCTGATCTCTGGTTGACTGATAGGTGCATCTCTAACAGAGACCCATTTGTTTGTGACATTACCTCTT
Source organism: Brachyrhaphis roseni (assembly GCA_903066815.1). Classification (NCBI taxonomy): domain Eukaryota; kingdom Metazoa; phylum Chordata; class Actinopteri; order Cyprinodontiformes; family Poeciliidae; genus Brachyrhaphis; species Brachyrhaphis roseni. The sequence goes on along the minus strand of CAEFZY010004805.1, from coordinate 62,962 downwards.
TAGAATCGAGCAGAGACACACTGGGGATGGAAGCCCAGGCATCTTCATGAGGTACCAGTTTGTCTCCCTGGAGTCTGTAAACCCCGTTAGAGTCCACCACCCCACTCTCATAGAGCTCGTCCTCCTCTGGGTCCCCCGCCCCTGTTACACGCACAGATGCAGAATGTCAGTAAATGCACCACCTGTTTACATATTCTGTTCATCTAAAACAAAAGGTTTTGCTTTCATACCTCTGTATTTGGTCTTTCCACCTATCAGGCTCCAGAACTCTTTGGCCCATCTGCTTTCAGAGTTGATTCCTTCTTCCAGTATGGACACCTGGGGAGCCTTGCAGCCAAGATCCCGCTTGGCTTGAACAAAAGATGCCATTTCCGATGCCTGGCCAAAAAAAAAAAAAAGCATATTTAACACATCATATATGTGCATCAATGGAGGATTTACTGTAGGTATCTTCAAAGTGCTCCATGCAGGACGGATCCAGCGTAATCCTGTCCTAGATTAGAGCCAGATAGTCTGCTATCAGTCTGAGGCATGTCAGATTGTGCAATGATTGCATGCTGACTTACAGCGTCTCATAAAAATAAATAAAATGCTGAAACCTATCACCAGCTTTCAAAGTCTCCAGAATGCCTTTTGTTCAAAGTCAGAAATTTGGGTTTAGCAGCATTATCAGTAGAAGGAGTAACAAACTACCATTGTAAAGTCTGCATAGTGTATGTCATATTATGTTGTGCAATGTTAAACCTGATGACAGCCTTTAGTGGCTACGTTCGACTTTTGCAACTGGACTGGCTCTGCTGCATTCTCCTCAGCAGACTGTCTGCATGCGATAAAATAGAATCAGACTGAAAATACAAACAACACGGCTTTGGTCAAACTGTTTTCATATTTTGTGCACTGTTCTTCTAACATCTGTAGAAATGATAAAGAGATAGAGAACATAGCTGCTATTGTATTGAAAAGTCTAAAGAAGTCACATCCAGGAGCTTGTAAAACAGAACAAATATGAGATTTGTAAGCATTATTGTTTGTTTAATGTTCCAGCAGGTTTTCCCACAGCAGGACCTTGTTTTCTTCAATAGAGATGATTCATCAGGTGAACTGCTACCTGTCTAAACATGTCAACAGAAGTTGTGAAAACCCCCTTCTGGGGAACTCTGAAGCGTTTGATTCAGTGTGAGCTTCTGTACCTTGGCTTTCTCAATGACGTTGGCGAATTCTCCGCTCCACATAAAACAGTGCTTCGGGGTTATGAGGAGGAAACAGTCCCCACTGTTCAGCGAGCGCGCCGTCGGTTCAACCAGGCGCACTTGGATGTGCCTCCGACCTGCGGACGGCAGCAGCTTTCACTTCCATAACCAGGGTCCCAAAATGGTTTTCATTTAAAATGAGAGATTTCTCAGTCGTCTGCGGCCATTTTCAAAATAAACTTGTGGTAGATATTTCTACGGTGGGAGGAAGAGGTTTAAATGTGGTTTTGGGAGATACCAGATATTAGAAGGAAGGAAAGAAGTAAAAGTAAGGACACAAGGCAGGGAGGAAAGCAAGGAAAGGAATAGGGAGGGCTTTATGGAATGAGATAAATTCAGTTTTATAAAATAAAAAAGTTGTGGTCACCATTAATGTTTCACATTGTGCAGAGAGAGAGAATTCTCTTGTGTTTTCTGACCTTTGATGCGAATAAGCATGAGCTTGTGAAAAGGCACGGCGCTGTTGTTAGTCACGACCTCTGTGGACTTCACGCTGCGCAAGCTGACCTTGCGAAAGTTCTCCTTGCTGGCGAGTCCAGCCAACGCCACATCTGCCAAGTTGGAATGTTTCGCCACTTTGTGGGAAAGAAAACAAAAGACAAAGATGTGATTATTATACTGTACCAACAATAATGCTTCTTTTCAGGTATAAAGTAACTTCTGTGCTTTAGGCAAAGATATTACTTCATAGTATGACTAAAAAGCATCAACAATATTACAGTAGAAAGCGCTAGATATGAGTCACGCTTTCATATTACTTCGTTCATGTGAGCTCCACTAGACAACGCTCATGTTGTAATCCTGCCCACATCCTCAAATGCAAACTATGAAAAAGTGGCTCAGGGAAGAGTTGTCTTCAGAGTAATGAAGACATGCAAACAACCTACGATGCAGCATAAAAGTGTCCAGCAGCTGACCACATCATCTTTAAATACACCCAACTTGTCTCCAGCTTCAACATTTTCACAATACATGTTTTCAGTTTCCATATGAACAAGTACAGTCAGATCTTCAGGGCTTTTTTAAAAAAAAAAACAAAACAAAAAAAAAATCATTTTGTCACATTATTCATAGTGTGACCACATGTGAAAAGGTTTGATGGATGTGAAAATTAAGAAAAGCTAAACGTGGAAAAATCCAAAAGACCGTCTTCATTGTTTTGTAATCCAGCTTATTTGCCGGATTGTTCTAGGTAAATATCTTATTTACTTTAGGGAAATGTGAGCAGACTTACTCCTCTCCACTTGAATCCTCTTGGTCTCCACTGACGCCACATTAAGCCTCTGCTCGGTGTAAACCTGCCGGATGTCATTACGGGCAGCGAGAGCCCGCAGGGGATTCCTGGAGCCCTGATTCCTTCTGGCTGGTCGAACCGCTCGCTTGTGCTCTGCTACCGTTGAGGTCAGCCTAGACACGAAATGCAACAAAAACGTATTTTATTTATATTAAAAAGAAAATACAACCTTGCTTTTTTATCACTTATGGACAGCAAAACTGTGTTAGTACAAAACTGGAAAAGAGGTAGCAAATATTCCTAACCAATCAGAGATGATAAATATCACCAGAGTAAAAGAGAAAGAGGGATTGTTTTAAACTAACTTTGGTGTGTCAGCCTGGATGTCACTTAGGTCTTCCTCAGTCAAAACCACGCTGGACTCCAGGAGAGTGGACGGGGAGACAGGCTTGTAGAAGTTGCCAAATGTCTCATCATCGTCTAGCGTCATCACCTCTTTCTCCATCTCTGCTGTCACCTCGATGGTGGATGACTTGGCTTTGCCCACACCTAATCCCACAGAGCCCAGGAAGAATGAGGTTGATTTTCTTAGTAAACTTCTTAGCAACTGAGGAATTCTTCAACTAGTTCAGCATCAATATTTGTGCTCTTATTTTGAAGTGCTGTTTACACAGAAGTTTCTTCTTTCCTCTGTTTTCTCAATTCTTTTCTAAGTAACTTTATTTAAAACAAGAGACATACAGGAACAAAATAAAAGTCAGACAGTAAAGAACAATGTTTGAACATAAATACAATGTCCAAGGGAATTATAGAATATGTCAATTATAGTTTCAAAATTGAACTGGACCTTGAAGGTCGTAGTCTTTCAAGTGCAGACATAATTTGAATTGAAGTCAGCATTTTAGCATTGGTTTCTGCCACATGCTGTTTTGGTATAATGCTTTAGCGTTAGCAAAACAAATTTTTTTAGTTAGCAGCACCCCCTACCACTTTTATATTTCAGGTGTTAGTGAACTCATGCTTTATTGACAAAGAGTCAAAATAAACATTTAAAGTAAATAACAGCACAGTTTGTACCTTTGTTGTGGAGTTTGTCAAGGAAGGACTCCAACTTGTCGAGACGTTTATCTCCCTCCACTTTGACGTCAGTCCTAGTGGAGATTTCTTCCCAGAGGACAGAAAGATTTAGTCAGTCCATGAGAAATCAGCAGGCAGGTTGAGGCACATAAACAGTCTCCTTAAACCACTAAGACCAGGTTTAAGAAGCAAAAGCATTACAGTTGAATCCCAGACAATACCTTCATGTGGTTTCACAGGCGTGGCGTTGGACTTCTTGAGAGTGATGATAGGTGGCTCGTCCTTGGACACGAGACCTGAAGCCGCACAACATGGAAGTTACTTCTTTCCCGGTTTTTCAAAGAGCTACAGTATTAGCAGCTTGTGCCAGTTGGTGGTTGCAGTAGCTCAAGTAATATGCTGCCTTTCTTTGAATCTTTGTTTGGATTAGAGTTTCTACTGAGCTCTTGTCCCTTTTCCTGAAAGTTTTCTGCAAGGTTTTATTTGCATTTTTTCTTTAGAGAGATGTTTGCAAAGCAAATTGTTGTACCTGACACTGCTCATCAAAATGCCTGCCAAGCCTAGGGAGAGCTGACACTGATACAGCCGTACAGCTAACAAATAAATTTAAAATCACCCTACCTTTCTTGGCCATTCGTCCAGCCACTGTGAACTGAACTGAGTCATTGGCTGCTCCTTTGCCTTTGCTCTTCCACTGCTCCTCTTTGTCTTTGAGGATCTTCATCCTGTCCGCCAGCGACATCTTGGGCTCCAGATCAACATTGGACTTCTGTTGGATTCAGATAGAACCCAGTAAGAACTCTGCGAGAACACTGATTTTTCCCAGCGCTGGTAGAGTTCCATGCAATATATCTCACATATTAAGAGATGTACAAGGATACAAGAAAAGTGTTTGCATGACACAATCTGATTGTGGTGAAAGTTAAAAAGATGCATTAAGATTCTGGCAGGATACAACCACAAACATCAATGTCTTTTTTTTTAATTATATGTATGAGATAAACAAAAATGGTTGTATATTTAGGTTCATCAGCCAACAAGAGGACAAATACAGAAAAAAACTGTTTTCAATTTTTTACTTTCTTGCCAACTGTGTATTTCAAATAATTCAAGTAAAATGATAAAAAAAATTGTGATTGTAAGATGACAAAATGTGAATAAGCTAAATTGGTGTGAATAGTTTTGAAAAGGAATGCAATTTACAGAGACAAAAGACTTAAATATACGAATAATATCTGCAAGAACAACTTGAGCCTCTGGTTTTCTGTTTTCCAGCACTTATCATTTAGAGTTCATTATGTCTCTGTGGTATACTCTCCTGTCATGTGAGCATCCAAAGTCAATGATTCAAAAGTAACTTCATTAGGACACTGTAACTTAGCAGCGTTATTAAAGTGAATATAAATACCCCCCAACACACATATATTTACAGCATGTTAAGATTACATAAGAACTATTTCTATCACACACTCGTTTTTCTGTAATAATGAGCAATTCAGAGTGTGTAATTCACTGTGACTGGTGACTTCATTTCAGCAGTAGGTTACAGCAAAAGCAGACCCATCAGAAAGCAATTCCAAGAAGAAAAATGTCTGCTTGAAAAAAGGACTTGTCGAGCATTCATCAAGAAGTATTCCGGCTGTTGTGTGTTGACGTGAAACGTGTCATGTTGTCTCACTTCAGAGCGACTCTAAGTCAACTTTAACTACTTGAAATTAAAGCAAAAGATAAACAAATGTTCAGGACTCCTGCAGCTAAACAGCGAGTTGAAGTCCCAGTGGACGTTTTTCTTTGTGGCTGAATGATGATCTGTGGGATCTCCTGACTGTCGTCATCTCCACGCTCTGCAGTCGTTTTAAGCATTTGCAGATGTCTGCAACTTTAAAGTGGAAAACATGTTGGGATGAAGCAGTGATAAAAAGCACTCTGGCATGGGAAAATAGACGTGTTGGCGTTCCTTAAATCTTGTTTCATATGCAGAGTTGATGATTTTCAGACAAAGGATTCCCCCCCAGAAAGTGACATCTTTATTTTGCTGTTTTGTCTAATAAGAGACTAGACAGATATTAAAGCTGACATTTACAGGAAGCAGTTGTTTCTTGTATCTTTCAACAACTTTTTACATGAATACTCCCTGTCATGGACCATGGAAACAGAATTAACCACAGAAGAAAAGAAAAAAGATAAGTATGTTTCCCTGGTGACATAAGAAAAAAGTTCAAAGAATCCCATTTGATCATCCTGATATACTGCAAACTGTTTCCAATCCCATCTCAGCTTCACACACACCCACACACTCGCAAACACAAATGGAAAACAGAGCTGCCATGTCTGACTGCCTATCAGCCGGAGGTTTAGCATCTCACCCAAGGGTGGATGAAACGATTCGACCTACTGAGCCAGAGCCCTACAAAAACGCTGGACCCGAACATCAAAATGAGGTCATTGTTTACTTTGCATGTAAAAAGAGACGTTGAAGGAGACAAGGGTGAGTAAAGTCCTCTTTCAGGCATGTGCTGCATTTTATTGAAAAGATGGAAACTGAACATCTGTGTCTTAATGAGCAGCCTAGAGGCTTTTTCTTACATTTTCCTATGCCATTCTGAGAAAAGCCGGTCCCTATAACATATGTACATTAGTGACAGGAGAAATAAAAATGAAACTGTGCTCAAAAGTTTGAGAATGAGGTGAAATCTTAGTCCTGGGTTTGATTAAACGTCTAAACGTTCAAATCCAACCATATTTAACACAATGCAGCATTGAGTTAATTTTTCATCCGCTTGATTTACAGTCGGGTTCAGCATGAATGCCATCATGTCCGCATATAGAAGTCCTCTTTGTCCCCCTTTCTCTCTGCTGGTCAATAAAACTATGCATATCACGAGCGACCAGCTGAACGCTGAGGCTTTTACAGACAGATTAAGACATTAATGGTATGCTGTCATGGTACAAACACCCAACATCTTCTTCAAATAAATACATCATATTTTATAAAACTTGAAATGCTTAAAGCACCACATTAGAGACACTTTTAATCCCATTCAGCGATGCTACCATATATATACACGACTACCTAAACATGAGCTCTATTACATTCTTCTGTCCGGTCATAAACTATAGCTACAAACCTGTCTGAAGTCAATCACAGAGGGAAAATACCTTGGCCTGACGGGACCCCAGAGATGATGAGGCCCCCAAAAAACTACAGCCTTTCCCTTCTAACCCAGCTGTACCCTTCAGCATAAACACAGGTATAAACCACCTGTGAAGCAGCAAGATACATTTACCTCAGCTCTGACTTCTCTGTGAGAAAAAAAGGGAGACTGGTCTCTCCTAAAGTCTGAAAATCAGCCTTAGCTGCATTTCCATTACAAATGTGCACAAAACATTGTCAATGAAAATGTTGCACCATTATCCTCAAACTACTTCTTGTTGATCATGTGACTTGTCTGATGCGAAAAAGGTTTTTCCATTTCTGCTTTGCAAAATAAACCAATTTTGATTCATCCAAAAAAACACCACCATTACAGCACCAAAACTTTTTAATTGAAAAAAGTTTTTTTCAAAATTGGCATGTTTCTATTGAGCAAATTTATTTTCAAAATCTCAAATTTTGCAGTCATATGGTCAATGGAACCACAAATATTCTTCACTTTTGATGTGAGAGAGGGTTGACTGACAGACGACAAGGGCATGGTTAATCAGTCACCCCACTGTTGCCAACTTAGCAACTTTGTCGATGTATTTAACAACTTTTCAGACAAAATAAATGAATAAATAAACAAATAAATAATAATTGGTATTGGCCAAAATCGGAATCGACTGGTCAAGCGTTTTAAAGGTTTTGATTGGACAGAAATTGCAATCAGTGCATCCCTAATAGTAAGCAAGCCCATGCTAAAGAGGAACATGCACCATTTCATGTGCACACACTCACCTGGAGAAATGAGGAAAGGTAGACAGGCAGGTGTCAAAGTCAAAGAAAGGAGTAGAGTCTGTAGATGTAGACAGGAGCCACAAAGGGCAGGAGGAACTAGGAGAGCAATAAAAGAGTAAAAAACATAAAGAAAGGAGGAAAAAAAAAAAGGAAAATTACAAGAGGAGAATGGGGAAGATGCAGATTACGGTTTCAAGATTTTACATGGAAGACAACAGGAAGCGTGGGTCATTTGCTTAGCATAACGTGAGTGGGGTGGGAATGTTCATATGCGTTTGGAGATGCAAGGACAACAAATCATAATGTGCACAAATAAATAATTTATCTTCAAAGTGGAAGGATATAAAACCAGCTTTCAGACCTACAAGCTACAGATGAAGAAAGAAAAAAAATATTATGCAGCAGGCTTCTACAGACAATCCTGTTTTTGTTGATTTGTTGACTCATTACAGGTGTATAAAACAAAAACATCTTAAAGGAAAATCCTGCATTTCCAAATTATTTGTGGATTTAATATAACATGTTTGAAAAGTCTACACAAGGACAGACCTTCATTTACAGCCACAAAGCAGCTTTTTCCATGTTGTTTTCTGATCTTTTAAAAAAAACAACAACAAAAAAACCAAAACAAGATGTCATCATCAGTTATCACAACATATGACTAACAATTATTCGCCATGACTCAACTTGCCTTGTTTTAAATCAAATTTACAACCAGGCATCGCTTTACAACACCAGGGTGTAGAGAAAGGCTTAGCAGGTCTAACAGGAAACATCTGGACCTAATCACAGCCTCAAACCTACATGCTTTATTCTTCGTCATTTCACATTTCAACCAAAGAGCACAAACATCTGATCTAACTGAGTAAGCTTGAATGAAAATAAACACCAGAACTTCAAATAAACAAAGGAGTTTTCTCAATGTTGCAGGAACGACCAGGTGAGAGCTGAGGAAGAGATGGCTTTGGTGCTCGTATCCGTGTTTTTCAGATGCAGACATTATATTTAAGTAAAGGCCATAATTTCAGACAGAAATAAAAGGAAAAGCCCTGAAGACCTTCTGGACAACTGCTTGGCCCTCGCTCATGCGTGCCAGCGTTGTAAATGCACATTTTTAAGCCATTAATGGAAAGTTCACAAAATCTCCACAGATTTGTGCTGATGCATCATAATCAAGACCGACCACACAAATAAAATATGACATCATAATTCAGCATGTGACAGAGGAGGGGAGTAGGGTCTAATTCTGTTGAGCAGCTTTTTCCAGACTTGGAGAGGATCTAAGGTTAGCTCATCTTTGGATGAAGTTTGAGCTCAAACCAGAAATCCCAAAAGGGGATCACTGATCTTCACAGACATTGAGTCAAAAGATGCTATACATAGAGATGCACAACGTGGCACAACATCTTGTATGTACATGAGCTCTGTGAGTGTAATGGTAAAAAAAAAAAAAAAAAATAGAGTGTCGTTTACTTTCCAATTACAAGCTCTTCTGTGCAGGTGCTTATATTTTCACTGAGAAGGGTGTGTGAGGTGCATAAGATCATAACATGCACAACTAATCCAGAATTTGTGGTACAAAACTGTTTGACCTGAAAGTTTATAGAAATATTGCAGAGAAATTCAATTATGTGGTGAACACAAAAAGCTGGCATGTGGAGAAATCTATTTTTCTAACCTTGAGAACAGGAGAGAAAAAGTGAGCAGAAAATCCAGAAAAAGAAGGAAACATTAGGTTGGAGGCTTTTCAGGTGTGTTTGGTCATGGTGTAGAATTTTATTTTTACAAGTGGAGGGAAGCTGTGGGTTTCTATTCTCTTCGGGAGGTAAGCTGAGCTCTGGATCTCCGCTCTTAAACCTGCTGCAACCCCAGAGCTCTGAACTACACGCTCTCCTGGCAGCGGCCGGAGGAAATATGCTGATTCAGCAGACGGAGAGACATGTCCACAGCCAAGTCGCCCTTTACGTCTTCACATAGCCAAGTAGAAGCTGAAGTGCTTGGCTGGGTTCGCTCATTACTGCCACTTCTCCGAATCCCTAAACAAAACTTGGTGCCATCATAAAACCGATGCAATGCAATAAATGTGGCTTTTATCATCAAAGTCTGAGTAAGAAAACAATAAATATGTGCTTTGGCGTTGTCACGTCAGAAACAAACTAATGAATGCGAATGATTAAAATCACACCACCAAACGCATAAAATATCCTTTGGTTTAAAAAGCTGCTGTGACCGTCTGAGACCCAAACACTTTCCATATATTGGTTGTGCCTCATTACTTCACAGAGACAAAAACACCAGACTTTTCCAGAGAGAAAGGAAAAAAGGAGGGAATACAAGGAAAGACAAAAATGAGTAGGAAAAGAGACAAAGAAAAACTAGAGGAAAGATGAAAGAAGGAAAGTAACAAAGAAGGTAATGACGGAAAGAATGATGGAAGGAAGAACAAAATGACGGACGAATGGAGAGAATATTGAGATAAAAGAATATTGAATAATTTCTGGAAAGAGAAATATTTTCTCTTAATTATTTTTCCTTTGTTTATACATATCCAGACATGAAGAATACTGAAATCAGATTTTGAACTGGGTCAACCATAATGTTCAGTTCAGCTTCCAGATTCCTAGGTGGCGCTTCAATGTTGTATAAAAATGTTCAACTTAAATTTGGTTCCACTTTATTACCAAATCTGTTCAAAAAGCAGAAAATTTGCAGCAATTTTTGATATTTTGTTTGATTCTTGTCTTTAAATAAAAACAGCTTATTTTGATGGAGTGTTTCTCTGTGATAAACCCGGTGTGGGAACTAACCTTTTTCTTCCAGGCATTCTCAGAATCGTGAAGCTGGTTGAAGCGATCTGCCAGTGACGTTTGGACCGCCTGCGACGGTTTGGACTTCCTTGTTCTGTCTTTCTTTTCACCATCCTCGCCAGACAACACAGCTAGTCTGAGAAAAAGAACAGGTGTCATTGTAATTATTGCGAAGCTCTTCAAACTTGATCCAAACAGTGTTTGCTTGTTTTGTTTAAAAACTTTATTTTGTGTCAAAAGTAATAGTGGTGAAAAGACTTCAGAATAAAATCCAACTATCAAAGAAAATGTTCCAACTGTTTAGGTTTAAGCCCAGTTTAATAGAATTCAAGTCAGTTTGCCTGGAAACAGGCCCGTGCAGAGGGGGAAGGGGAGAAGAGCTCCCTCTTTTAGTTTTTTTATTTCTTTTTATCTGTGTGTCAGAAGGCCTGCTCATGCCCCTCAGTAATAATATTTAGCTAAATATAACAATTTAGCAAAAATAAACTAGTCTGGCTGCCCTCAGTCTAATAATGACTCTCAGTTTCTCTTCCTCCATGTTGTTCAGACACCGAGTCCATGGTGAGGAGGAGGGGGACGGATCTGTGCCCTCTAACTATCAAATTATGGGCAAGAATATATATATATTCTTGCCCGTAATTTGATAGCTAGATATATATATATATATATATATATATATAATTTTTTTTTTTACCTTGTTATGTGAATAAAAACATAGGTCTGATGTTGACGTTAGAAAAACTGTTTCTATTTATATTTTTGTAATTGTCCTCGCATTAGCGGGAAAAAACCCTCCTCGCTCCTAAACACAGAAATGTTTCGGCAGCAGGAAAAACTTCTGACTTTAACTTAATCAGGATGCTAAATGCCCGGTTTGCTACAGGCAGTCTGAGTCGGTCCCACAGACAGATACAAAGAATGTCTGTCTTTATATCTGACATCCTGATATAAGACATGGTACTGCGACTGCGACGCACCTCAAAGCCCTGGTACTACCTGGTACCATCTGCTGACTGCTCTGCTTCACCTTAACGTTATTACCAGGCGGGTTAAAGCTGCTGCTGACGGGATCTGGGCTGGAGGTGAGCAGCTGGAATAGAAGTTTTGCAGGACCTGGAGATTCGGCCCAGAGCAATTAAGAGTTCACAAAATAAACATCAGCGAAAATACTGTAGCAATAATTGTAACCGCAGCATAAAGCCAAGCCTGCCACAATTAAATGAATCGAAATGTCCCCAAAGCATCGGCGGACTGACATAGGGCAACCGGGGGATTTCGGGTAGATTCCAGAGATGCGCATCACAGTGGCAGTTCATGCAGGGCCGGCCCAAAGTAGTATGGGGCCTTAGACAGAACACCCCCACCCCAAAACCCTTCCTACTAAGAACCTCAGCATCACTAACATGTTTAAATATAGATAAGGTGAAATCTGTGAAAGGGTGGGTGTGCCGTGGTGGCGTAGGGGTTAGCGCGACCCACATTTGGAGGCCTTGAGTCCTCGACGCGGCCGTCACGGGTTCGACTCCCTGACCCAAACAATATTTGCCATTTCTAGGACTCTGGTCCTTTTAAAATCCGAAATCTCGGTTTGGTTGAAGTGAACTTTGGTGCGGTTCGAATGCGTATGTGAACGCAAGCATACTGGAGACCGAACTACAGCACAGAGCATTCTGGGTAAATACAACCAAAGCAAGTCTAGCGGGACAGTGAAAAGTGGCCCGTGGTCTTTTACTGATGACAAAAGAGAATTACTACAACCGCTAAAATCTGACACTACTGCATTGTTGTCTACACATTGCGAAGGAGTAAGTTGTTTAAGTCGAGTTGTTTCCTTCAGTGGTTCTTGTTGCAGCGCCACTAGAGGTGAGGGGGCAACTGATTTTTCAAAGGGTTTGAATCGTTTGACACAATGCAGTCAGGAAACGAACCACACCAGCTGAAAATGTAACAAAAATGTAAATTTTTGTCCCGAATCGAAACTATTCTACCAGACTATCAGGTGTTTTATTTGCTGGAATTTCACTGTTTGATTCCATCACTATGTGCGCGTCTGTGCATATCCTAACCTGTATTTCAGCGCAGAGCCTTGACTCTGATCCAAGCTGCTCTCCAGCTCGTCAACATCCTCAGACACGGTCGACGTGGTCTCCAGGCTCTCATCGGGCGACGGACTCCGCATCTCCTCAAAGCTCTCTCTGCTGCTGGTGCTGCCGCCGCTGTTCTTCTCTCTGCGCACGCTGAACCTGCCACCATCTGGGATGTCATCAGTTGGTGAATCGTCCTCTTTATAGCTCTCCCTGCTGACCTCTTCCTCAACATCCTCCTCTTCTTCCACTTCGTTGTCCTCGTCTTCCTCTTCCTCCTCACTCTCAGGGTGGCTCAAAGTGACGCTAGTTTGCCGGGAAGGCATCCCGGTTGACATGCCCTCGCTGTGGTCCGACTCCACGCTGGTGGAGCGGCTCTTCTTTAGGATTCCCTTGATGCCTTGAGGCCCAGAGTCTTGGCGCTGCAGCGAAGGTGCAGACTGGCTGAGCGGACTGGAAGGGGGCGACACATCTCTGCTCTTGCTGGGGGGAGAAGCTCTGTCTGAGAGGAAACTGAAAGGCTGCAGCAGGGGAAGAAGAAGAGACACGATTTAACTGTCAGTACAACATAAATTTCGTTTCGCCTGGGGACAATAACTCTGTAAGACGACAAGTTTCAACAATTCGTCTTTCTGTTTATTCCACAAAAAACATTGAAAACTTCAAAGTTTGTTTTGCGGCTCTGAGCCAGCTCCTGCCTTTGCTCCATTTCTCACCCATTTGTTGCCATTTTGTCCTTTCCTGCTTCCATTCAGTACATGTAAACAAACTAATTTATTAAAGAGAAATTACAAATATCAGAAGATGCTTTCAAAAACTTACTTTTATAATTTTTGTTTTAAAAGACTGCAAAGGCTTAATGTTTCTTAACAAATCTGTAATATAACTGAAAAAAAAAATACAATTTCATACTTTTTTCCCTTTTGAATAAAATCAAAAACATTTTCAATTTAACAGGGAACAGATGTTACATAAAATAAAGCTGCAAGGCTGAGGCATCTAAAAATATCTAACGCTTTAAAGCTGTGATTAGGAATTTAAGACTGCAACACCAAGCAACGTATGCAGTGTGAGCTCAGTATGTTATCACTTAGGTGAGCCGACAGCAGCTGGAACAGTCCCCACACATTGTACGGACGGGTCAAAGGTTGGGAGGGCGTGCTGATTTAGGAGGAGAAGCAGATTGTGAGAGCAGGCTGGGTGTGACAATGTAATGCTAACCTGGTGGTCTTCTTTAATAAATACTGGAGCGCAGAGTGCGGCTGGCTGCGTGTGTATGGGGTGTGTGTGTGGAGTTGAAATCGTCACCTGTGGGAATTGGTTTACGATTTGGGCAAAGTATTAACATTATGTCTGCTTATGGAAAAGAAGGAGTCAGGATCTATGTTGTAACTCTACATTTAGAGTATAAATTATAAACTGAAAGTTGACTTCCAAAGACAGAAAGGAAAAAAAAAATCTAAACTGAACCAGGCCTTAAAAACGCCCAGCCAAACTTCAAGGTGCGTAAGGGTTTAGGAATTGGCTTGCATGAGGTCTTTTTCAGTGCAGAAAAATACAATCCATCCAAACACAACCCAGAGAGATCCCTTTAATACTGTAGCTGAGTTCATAGATGTATGAAAATGCGATCCAATTCTTAAGCAAATGTTTTAGCTTTTGAGCTGCACAATACATGAAATTTCACATTAAAACTGACCTGCTTCTCCTCGGTAGCGGCAGTATTTTCCTGCTGCTCCTTCCAGGAAGATTCCTGTGTTGACTCTTCCATTGCCTTTTCTTTATCATTGGAGAGGCTGAAATTATAAGAAAATAATGCAAAAAGCTGATGGGAAGAATACACAAAAATGGGTAACAATGTAGATTTCACTTATCAAAAACTTAGGATAGAAAAAGCACATTAAAAAGCAAACTTTCAGAAACACATAAAATTCAAGCTGTATGATACATAGGTGTACATAGGAGAGGCTGAGTTTCACTATAACTAAGCTAATCGTTAATATAGATTACGATTTAAATGCACAATTATTTAGTTGTTCTAATATAGTAGTAAAATCCCATTTTAATGTCACACCTCCTCCTAATACATATAATTTACAACACTTCAGAGCACAAGACATAGCAAAATGTTCTGAATGTTAATTATAGTTTCCTCATATCAGAACTAGCTGAAACTAGTATCGGCAGATCAGAGCGTCACAAAACCAGAGATCAACAACATTCTGGAGCATATTTACTTTGTGCATTCTGTAGGTTTTTTACCTCATTTAAAGACTGTGAAACAAAAAGTTTAGTCAAAATTTATGTCAACATCTGCATCAGTCATTTCAATCTGGGAAAACAACAAGACACAGTTAGAAATGATGCTTTTGAGAGCACCATCCTGCTGCTAAAGAGTCCGTTTCTAAACCGATGGGAAACTGATTCAGCATAATCATAAGAGTCAAATCTGTTAATGGTAATGGAAGTCCATTTATAAAGAGCCCCTATAGTTTTATTGACCACTCAATGTGCTTTACACTAAGAGCCACATTTATACAAACACTCCATGCAGGATTTCTGTCTCTCCATTACACACAGATCGTTAATGACAATAAGACTGTCAGCATCTTCCTGAAGCAAACTTTGACATAAAAAATTTAAGTCAAACAAAATGTTTTATTTTTCTTTTACAACTGTGTTTCATCTGTAAGTCATGTGTGGGAGGTAGTGGTAGAGCAGCTGCCCCATATACAAGGATAGTTCAAATCCTGAACGTAGGACCATTAAAACCCACAAGAGCTCCAAAAAAGGGAACTTTCTTTTACCTCAAGCTTCACATTTTTAAAGCAATGACAAATGTCAATGTGTTTTTATTTAGAGCGATTTTTTAAATCAGTGAAAATTCTTATTTTGTGTAACTAAAGTTTGCTAAAAGGACCAGCGACAAAATCTTAAGTGGAGACAATAACATAAACTCAAATACTTCCTGATTGGGTGGGAATCTGAACAGTATGAATGACGATTCAGACTTAATGCAGACAATAAAGAAAAAAGAAAAAAATGAAAGAAAACTCAAAGCGAATGTAGGGCTATCAGCCCAACATTCGCTCCAGTTTGGTGCAAACCATTGTGCGTTTGTATTTTTATAGTCTCATGCGGGCCAGTCCTACAGGTTTACCTGCCTGGTTTATCCCTTCAGCTGCTTATGACATTTGACAGGCATTCAATAGGATCTGTAATAACCTCTGTGCTCCATTCAGCATGCTCTGTTTGCTGTGCGTGGGTGGCACTGCTTTCCAAGTTGTTTCAGTCTATTATTAGTGATGTCTGTCCCCAAGCTCACAAATTTCATTAGGAAGCAGAGAGGTCGGATAAAAATCTAATAAAACAGTCCCACCCACGCTGAAATCACTGAAGCGCTCACCTGGTGGAAGTTCCCTCTCTGTCACTGCTGATCAGTTGATGCTTTGTGCTGTCATCACAGCGCTGGGTGCTGCTACCATCCACTTTTCCCTCCACTTCCTACGAATACAGAAGGGTTGGGGAAATAAAGATTAGGCCAAGATATGGAACCAATGCTGTCAAAGTCCCACTCCAGCCGTAACGAATATCCCGATAAAGGAAGTGAGTGAATAAATACGACTCCACCCCTTCTTTTAAGAATGGCAGTTAACCCTTGCAGTGCTCCAGCAAAGTTGGAATGTAGCAGAATGCTGCTCAACTTAAGGAATAAATGTATAAAAAAAATACTTAAATGCACTAATACTAAGTGTACATTTTTGAGTGAATGCATTTGTAAAAAAAATTTCATCCATCCATCTTTTGTCTGTTTCATGGAGGGCAATCGGGTAGCTGGTGGAGAAAAAATCTAAACATGAATGGACTGGTTTCCAGATTTAAAACACAGAGTCCTAAAGTTAAGTAATTTGTTACCCAAAAATAGAAAGTTGCCTATTCGGGATTACTTTGGCTTTAAACAGGATAAGAGAGGTAAACTACAGGATGTAAGCAAAGCGCTTTGCCAACTGTTTCACGACAAACTTCCTTGAGCGTTAAGTGTTGATTATGCTACGCAATCACCAGGTGCTGCAGCTCCATTGTCAAGCTCTGATAAAGGTTTTCACCAGCAGAAATACAAATAAATACAAAAAGGACAGGAGACTTAAAAACTCAATTCAACTGAATCATCCAGTTAAGGAGAATGCCTTAATGAATGAACTTGAAACATATTTTAATTTCTTCTCCCAGCTGGGTTCAAAACTACTACCTGTATTACAAAACTTCAGAGTGTGTTTCCTTAAAAGGGAAAAAAAAAACAAACTAATATGCAGGCTGCACCTGAATATGGGTTTCTGGCACCATCAGCCAGAAACCTGATGGGTGCATCTCCAGATATAACTATGTAGCAACTTGTTTTAGCAAGATACGGGTTACATTTTCACTTCAGGGACCTTTAGCAGGAACCACTGCAACTGTTATAACTCTCCTCTGTCTCTAGTGCAAGTATCAAGGTAAATATCATACCCAGGAGGACATTTACACCAGAACAAGGTCAAGTAGGAAGAACATTTGATATTATACTGAATCTACAGAGTGGACCTTTTGGGATGTAGCATGCAAAAAACATTTTGGAAAGATTGAGTTTTCTCAGCATCGTATTTCAGTCATCTCAGTTAAACTCCCTCATTTTTCAGATTTTCTTCAGATTTCAACTGTCATAGATTTTAAACCCTAACCCTGTCCGTGGAGAGTCAAACGTATATTTCAAAGTTGTATGTTGGAATATTTCAAAGTTTGTATGTTGGAATGCTGTGGAGCATCATTGAAAAATCTGAATTTATGGCTATTGAACAGCTGGTTGTTGAACAGCTGGTTGTAATCCTGATGGACGCCGCAGTCCATCTCACCTCTGCAAAACGTATTGAGTGAAGCCGTTGTGCAAGACTGAAGATACATGGCATTTTATTTTCATGAGGGGACCATTCTGTTCTTTACCATCTTAGCAGGGTATTAGCAGGAGAAAGTCAGGCAACATTCAACATCCGTGGAAGTAATTTACATAAAGATCATGCGAACTGGGTTCCAGGGCATAAAAACTCTAGATAGCATGAGGGAGACCCAGTTAAAATGCTTTTAAATGGCTTTAATTCTTTGTAAATGGCTCTTTGAAGAACCCATCTGCAGGTTTTTGAAAAGATCTAAATCCAGGAAACATAAAGAATTGCTAAACTATGCACTTGCTGGGATTATTGTGGGCTCTGAGGTGTGTTTGAGGCATGTCTAGAGTTGCTCTTGTTTCCCTTGAAAACAAGCAGTGATACGTTTCCTTCAGGAACGTTCAGCTTTTTTATGGAATCCATTGTTCCCTCAACCAATTAAATGTTCCCTCTGTGCCTAACTGCCTAATTCTGCACTCCTTTTTTCCTCTACTCAAAACACTTTATTGTGGCCAGATGTCGTGTGTGCTAACATTGTCAACCTTTTGTAAATAGGATAAAGTTGTTTTCTGCTGATGAGTGTCTCATAAAGTTAGAATTTTGTTGGATTTTCTCAAACCATGAGAAAATCCTTACATAAACATGCAAACTGCTGCACATCATTGTACCCCTCTCTATTTAATACTGCAAATTTGGTCGTTTCATGCCTCTTTTCCAGGGATAAAATAGCCATTTGCAATGCAATAGAGCTTCGGGGAGAACAGTTGGTGGTCACTTTCACAAAAAATAATTCCCTGAAGGGTGTTGTTAAAATAGGTTGGTGGTAACATTTCTAAAACACTGGTTAGAAATTTGCTATATGATCATGTCATATAGCAAACAATAGTTTTGTTTTTTAAGGTTTGATTCACGTTAAAATGTAGCTTTTAAATTCTTCTGTGTTCTCCTTTTAATGATTTTATGCTATGAGTTTTAATTAACCATTTAAAAGTATGAAAGGAGAGCTTTGTTTTTGCTTTTTCTCTGCTGGGCTATAGTTTATACTTTCTTGGAAAATGTGGAAAAAAAGAAAGCTCAAAGTTGGGGGTGGTAACACTATCAACATGGTAGATGAATAGCATCTCAAAAGCTATAATAAATATCTGAACTACAATTCCCAAAGCCTATAAAGTTGCAAAAGAGGCTCCATAGATGGACAGCAGGATCACAAGGAGGGATTTCAAACCGTGTCTTCCATCGATCATAACGGGCAGCTATCAAATTCTTGACTCAAATGTTAACAATTTTTCTCTGCTGTATTAAATCAAATAGCTGTAGTAATACAGCCATTTGAAGTATGTTTTCTGTCATTTTAAAGCCTTTTTAGGGTTGTTGCAATTATAAGAGATTGTTTTAACTAAAGTTCTTCATTTTTTCTCGTTAAAATAATTTTACAAATCCCATGTTGCTGTTGGTTGTCACAAAACGTGAGGTTGTGTTTAACAGTGTCAGTCTTTTTAAATGGGTAAGGTTGCTCTATTTCAAGGCAACACTTTTGGCCTCAATTACATATCGAAAGAAATTGGCTGAGGATTCTTGAGAACAACAAAACATGTCCTCTACGACTGACCATGCATCAACTCATAACTCACATATGGAGTGTTTCGTATCAGTTTTCAGTAATCATTTGAAATAATTTGCCATTACGATCAAATTTTGTGCTGTTTGAGTACAGAATAAAAGAAACCTTCTTTAAAACCATTTAAAACCGTTTTTAAAATGATTTCAAAACTAGTTCAACCTACTCAATGAATAGACAGGAATTTTGTCAATTTCTGTATTTTTAGGTCTACTAGCGAGTCTTTTTCACACATGCTGAGAGTGAAGCTTGCAGCTGTGAGAGTAAACACTTTAGCAAACCCCTGGCGTGACCTGGTGAGGATAAGTGGGCCTCCAGCTGTGAAGAAAATACCTAAAATTGTGTAAATACCCCAAATTAGAGAAGCCTCTTACAAGCTAAGTGCTGCCCACTGATCATTGAGAGAGGAAGTTGTTTTCTACACAGCAGGATTTACCATCTTCTCCAAGACAGATTTTCACTGAGAAAAGTTAGAAAAATCCAATTATAAGCGAGTTAATTCTCTTTCCAGAAGTGTATTTTTTTGTTTGCATTTACTCTAAAAGGTTGATGAACTGAAACTCAACTCTGATGCCATCTTCTCTGACTTAAACACCGACTGACTTTTCAGCAGAAACTGTGGAGGAGGCATAAACGACCAGAGAAGAGTGAAGACAGACAAATGGCAGTTTTCAATACAATTAACCATTAAATGAGACACTGTGCAGTAACACAGTGTCACTAACATATATCAGTGAAAATCACAGATGGGAGAGAGCAATGTGAGTACGATGGGAACCTGTTTTCCCACAAAGTTTGTTTGTTGGAGCAACTTGCTACCATCTGGGTTTACTTGGCCAAGATTGGCTCTGCTGCTGGTCTGTAATCGCCAAATTAGAACAGCTATTTACATCAAACATCATGAAACCAAACCACTTCTGAAACCTAAGCAGCCTGGGAAAACCAGATATGCATCCATAGTTCATTTTCAAGCTCACATGTGGAGATCTCCCCCAGGATTTGGGACATTTTAAAATTTTGTTCCATAGATCATCTTTTAGCATGAAGAAAAAAAATCTTCCCACAATTGCTTTAATCTCTCCATAGACTGCATGCTGAAGTCATGAATTTGGCCAGGTTTGCAACCAGGTGCAAAAGTGTTCGTGTGCTAAGAAATGGCTCAATTTGTTATTAATGGAGCTAAGCTTCCAGAGAAGAGCTGAAGTGTGCAACAGCTGCTCTGGAAAAGGCTGGGAGTAAAGCACCGAGTGAAATGGAAAGAACTAAACACAGGCACAGTGTGTGACATCACCCACAAATCTGCGTGTTCAGGTTTTTGGAGCTTGAATTTATCCTGTCAGTTTGATGGCTTTGGGGATTTTCATACTTAAATACTAGCAAAATAGAAGGATCACTCAGAAAGACGTGAGCCGTTCAAATTTATAACAAGAAAAACCAAAAGACAGGTGGAACTCATTCAAACAGAATACTCTGCAAATATTATAGTGATGAATGTAAAGGTGAGGTCACACTGAGTCGACTGTCTATTCAATGCTGAAAAAGGTTCACATTTAGAGGTTTTGAATAAGCAAGTGATTAATTTAAAGGACAGAACAACTCGTATGCTCTTGTTTCTAATCTTTCTATGGATTTACAGACTTGAGTTAGTTTCTTTCAGGTGCAAGATTGTCTGAAATAGTTTACTATATGCAAAAGGCAAACAAAAATGTGTTAGAATACATTGAAATAAAAATTTTACGCTACAATAGAAGATCATACCCTGATTGAACTGTAATAACAAAAAATCGCAATTTTTTAACCCCTTCCAGGACAAATTCAAACATGCGTTTATAACTATAATCGGAAAACCTTAAGAGGCAAAAAGGTCAATTTCTAATGACCATCCCTGCAATTTCCCTGCAGGGTCGCTGCTTATCTCTAGCAACTAACTGATGAGAGGCAGTGCACTGCAGGAGGCCACAGAAAGCAAACTGGGGCAGTTTAGAGCAGCCAATAAACATGTAATTGCTTCCATACCTACTTTCCAATTTTATACTTCTGTGGTTTCCATTGTATCATATTCCAATTTTCCAAGAACAAAACAAGCCCATTTGCCAAAGGACATTTTGTACTGATCATACATCAGTGTGCCACCCATTATGGGGAGGTTTCGATTTACTTTGGTTTGATCAAAGATGCAGAGATGAAAATCAGAACCATAATCAAGGTGAAAGGAAGCAGAGAAGGGATGAAAAATCAAGGCAGATATATAAAATGATGGCACAAAAAAAAAAAAAATCAAAGGTCCTAATTGACCTCACACCAAGATTTGAACTTGGGACCTTCTTACTGAAAAACAACAATGCTAACAACTGCAGCGCCGTGCAGCCGAAATGAGACAGAGGCAAACTAAAACACTTAGCTTAAAATGGCTACTCATTAACATACATTGCCAATGGAAAGCGAACAAAGTTTGTACACGTCTTGAAACCAGACTGATCATTTGTAAGTAATGCCAAGCTCTTCGGAAAGCAATCCACACCACCATGACAGATGTCAAAACAACCTATGCACGCATTAACTCCTTTAAAACTTGTCAAAGACAAACAGTTGTTAGCCTAATGTCAGTTGTATTTGATTTCAATAATTGGTGATTTCAAAGCAAAAATGGTCATAAGATGAAACATAGTCAGCTGTACAAACAGAAAAGGATGCAAACCAAACCAAAACCTTTTGATGAGGACAGAGGATTGCAATTGATTTTAACTGTTATACTTCATAAGTAAGATGCTGTTTATAATGACATATCATGTGGCGTGAATTCAGGCAAAGTGGATGATTTGATCAAATCAACAAGTCAGGAGCAAGAAGATATGGGTTGGTTTCTAAGCTAGCCATTTCCAGGTTTTTAAATATCTATGAGGCCCAGCTAGATGAGCTACTTCCACAGACAAACTAGTTTGACTTGAACAAGTAGAAGCCATGGTGTGTGTTCCTCGTGGGTACACAGTCTTCATCCCACAGTCCATAAACCCGTCTGTTAGGCGAATTGGTTATTTTAAATTGCCTCTAGATATGATTGCATAGTTGCATGATTGCTGGTAGTGCCTCTCTCTGTTTTGCCTTGTGATGGAATGGCAACCTGTGTGGAGTGTGTACCTTTTAGGGATGGGTGGGTTCAGGATAAAGATGGATGAACAAATGGATTCTTACCTTAAAATACGACATCTTGCCTGCAGAATTTGAAGCCTTTTCAGCTGAAAAGGACACAAGCAAGCTTTAAGTTTACAAAGAGGTCAACAATGAGGATTAAGATTCTCAAACAATAACGTGCAGCATGCACTAGGTCAGAGAAAAAAAGTTTGATTATGCTTAGTTGTGGTTAGTTGAAAAGAAAAATAATAATCTAACACCCCTGCAAACTGGTTTGTCATAAATTGGCTTCGTTCTCTACATAATGACTTGCACAGAGAAATGCTTGCACATTTTTATGGGTCGGAGTGGAAGTTGTCCTCACAAGGGACAACATGGGGATAACATCTTGAAAAATGTAAACAGTGAAGTTGTCAACATTGTTAACTTCAGCAACTTAAATGGGAAACTTGGCCTCATGTTCAGTTTTACAAGTCAATAATGGCTCAACAGTTCATAATAATAATAATAACAATATTAATAATATCATATTTTTCCATGCAAAGGAACACATTCCCTTTGTGCTGAGGCATCTGGTCAGAGGAAAGGTAGAATCAGGTCTCATATGAGCTACTTGATGAAAACCAGCAGAGATTATCATCTCCTAATATGAACATGAGGAATCCATTACATTTAACTATCTTCAAACACACTATTAATTTCTTAATTCACCACAATTCCATCCATTCTCTCTCTTTAAATCTGTTTTTATTTTCTTTTTTTAACCAAAATAATGACTTGTCTCTGAAAAACTAAGTGTTTCAAATGAAAGAGGAGAAATCCTCCATGTTCTGATTTATGCTTCCCAGCTCCCCTGCTGTTCGGAGCTTAGCATGATTTACTTCAAATGAGGAAACATTAAGCATTGCAGAATGGTGACTCCACTCAAACTGCACTCATAGTTTTGACTTGAATCCAGTGTTTTTCTTTTAGATCATCAGTGATTCAAGGCCAAAGCTGGAGGGAGAGGGAGAAAAGAAAACCAAAGCAATGGAAAAACTCCCACTAAGGTTAACAGTCGATCCAGTAAGTGTTTGCATCTGTCCTTCAAGATGGCCCTCTTAGAGCTGTGGAGAGATTATTGGATCGACCTTTGACCTGGACCTGAAAATATAAACAACTCTAAAGCTTGTAAGCTCTGAGAATAGGGCAGTATTTAAATCAGCTTTATAAGACCAGGAAAAGAGGGGAAGTCCTCCCTGCATTAACAAAAGTCAAAACTAACAGTATTTACAAACTGCATGCAGTTAAATGGTTTTGTGGTTGCAGTTTAACAAAGTTGAGTCTGGTTAAGCAGTTCAGAATAAATCGGCTGAATGATCAAGGAAACTCTTCAAGTAAACATGATACATTGTCAGGCAAAATCTTCAACCACGATGCCAGCAAGTTTTTTAGCTAAATAAACATACTGATAGTAAAAACCTTAATTGTATCCTGTCAAACAATTTACCAGCAATGTTTCTGCAATTCCAAGCAGAAACATTGCTTGGAATTGCAAGCAATGTTTGCTTATGTCAGTGTTTCAGCCCAAATTAAGAAAAAGATCATCAAAATGTCTGTGTAAAGTCAGAAAAAACCCAAATGTGTCTTTAATCCTGGGCCAGGTCGGAGGGGCAGCAACCTAAGCAGAGAAGCCCAGACATCTTTCTCCCCAGGCACTTGGACCAGCTCCTCCAGGGGAATCCCAAGGCCTTCACACACCAGATGTGGAACATAGTTCTTAACATGGTTATTTAATTTCTCAAACAGGAATATAAAAGTGAAAGAACTGCAATAACTCTGGGACTGACTCTGGTTTTATGCTTTAAACTCTTCAAAATAAAAAGACAGAATGGCTTCCTGGTTGCAGGACGCACAAACTATCGCACCACCCTCCCTCACCTCTTGATGTGCATAGTCAGTTGCACACAACTTTTAGCTTCAGTTAGTGAAGCTAAAATGAGATTCCTGACATTTTCTCGTCAGGCATCTCATAGGGCTACCAGAGGACCTATGAGGACCTATTGTTGATGAAGGCATCTTTACAAAGCATGTTGATAAGATGCACATTTTACACAGATCTTGTGTGGATTGTAAGAACTCCAACAACACATGGTCACAGGTTTCAGTCTGATAAACACATTGTTCAACATCATAAGGTTACAAATTGGACAAAGTTAGAAAATCAAAGCAATTGAAAGCAATGTGGTGGATGATTAGAAGTGAAAGCTGCTAGTGGGCCAATTAAATCATCTCTGCACAGCAGCAGAAATTAGAATGTAAAGAATGCAGAACTAAACAAGTGCATCACATAACTGCATATCAGAATCAACAGAAGAACAAACTAGCATAAGCATATTTGCATACACACACAGAAGCAAAAAGTTTAGACAGAAGGCTGGAAACTAAATGTCAAGTTTTCTAATTGCAAAAACAAACTCATCATCAGGGATAATAGCTTGCTACAACCCTCCTGACTGGAAGGTTATTACAATGCCAGCATCAATAAGGTGATCTGACATCAGCAGTGAGTGAGCTCAGTGTTCCTTTCAGACTGACTAATAAGCAACAGTTGAATGAGAAAGCAGCATGTGGAACAATAGAGGATTTGAGTGCAGTGAAAGTCGAGGGTTCATCTTACCCTTAGGCTCCTCCGGGTCATCAGTTTCCAGCAGCCTAACAGTGAGAGAAAGGCAGATATAGATGAGGTTACTCACCAGTGTGATGGAGTACTGGGACTGCATGGCTATTATAACCAAAGCTTGCTAAGATCTCAGAGTAATTTTGCAATCGACTCATTTTAAAACAGTTAAGACGATCTTGGAACTGAATAACGGTAGCCATCCAGTTCATTTGTCTCACTTGATACGCATTCGACACATTAACACATGCGTCTGTTTCAGCTGCATGCTAGCAGTGATGTAACAGCGTTCCCTGGGTCGCATCTGAAGGGAGCAATTCATCTCTAAGTAATGGCCGTTAAAAATGGATGGGGACAGCAGCTGCCTGGGGAAAGGGAAGCAGGGGGGAGCAATGATGTAACAGGAGGAGTGGGGTGGGGGGCGGACGCTGGTGACACAAAAGGAGAATCATAGTGGACATCTGGAAGGGGTCAAAGGTTAATGAAGGGCAGAAAGTGGCAACGTGCAGATCAAAATCAAGGCCTTAAGCTAGGGTGTAGAGGTAAATTATCTTAGATCCAAAAGATTCCCATCGATTTAAAATCTTTATTTTATCTAAACGGGATTGGACCAATCAGGCATTATTATTATTAAGTGTAAAAGTGCAAGTAATTGGTAAGTAACTGTATTCAGTCTGACAACATATCTGCCCTTGCACAGCTATTAAAGATCTTGCCAAAAGTAATCAAAATCACCACCTCTTTTTTGCTAAAAAATGACTTAGATCATTTAAAAAAATCTCTTTTGGTAGAAAACAGAAAATTTACTTAGGCAATTATTTTAAAAGGATGACGTTATGATTTGGTTACTCTAATGTAACACTCCTTTGCAACCGCAGGGCAAGGTGACATTGGTCGAGTCGACAATCAACTCTGGAGGAGGGATACATGTCTCAGTCGTCAGCTGCCAAGATAAACGGCGGAGAAAGAATGGTTTGCTCAGCAAATAAGAGGAGAAGACAGGAAGAGAAGACCGTGATACAGAGGAAAGTCAAGAGAGATTTACACTACAGCTGCTCCTTGAAGTGAATTTCCTCTTGCTCCAGTGAATTATGTCATGCATCCACTGTTAGATTACAAAGAAAAACACTGAGCAGGAAGGGTTTCACACAGTCCAATAGGATGTTGCACATCAAGCATGAGAAGGCAAATTTTTATGCTTTGCAAAAAAATAAAAAATAAATAAATAAACTGTTGGAAGATTGCAATTTCCAACAACAGAATCCTTTTTGTTACAATTTCACTGATGCATGTTCATCCTGCGATTTAATTGGCTTACTTAATTTGCTGTTAAACTAAGAATGTTTACAGATTTTGTTTAATATAATTAAGCTAGAGCTGCACAATATAATGAATTGCATTTGTCACTGCAACATCAGTTTGCAATATCATAACTGAAATGGGTTGAGTGCAATATTTTTCAGATAATTTTGGATTCACAAACTGAATATCAATGATGTAGTCAGCCAGTTGGATGGACTCCAAACCGACCAAATTGGGTGTATATTTCTAGCAAGTGAGATACTAAAGTTCACAGTGAGTTTTGAGTGAGTTTTTTTTACCAAATGCATGGTAAAAAGAAAAGCAGCAAAAATAACGTGTAATTTCTAATTCATATTTCACTCCAATTGTATCATAATAAAACTTTTTTCTGGTTCGGTAAGCTGTAATTAAATCAGGTAATGGAGCAATAAAGGAGTTTCACTATAAGAAGTTGGGAAAAAATTTAACTGCACACTAAACATAGACTTTGGAATGGCACTCATCAGGTCTGACAGTCAGAGTGAAGAAGGGCTGTTTGGCTCAGATAGACGTCAGGAAAGACAGCTTTTTTTATCACTGAAACCACTCGGTTTCCTTTATACTAACACTTTAACAAACATGTCGTTAATGACGTTCTAAATTTTTCTTTTCTACAATAAAATTACACTGAATTTATTTTAGGACAAAATTGATATAACCTAGAGAATCGCAATTCCTAACTAAACCAATAACAGATGGATTTTTTGTTGTCAGCTGACAAAAACAAGCAAATTGTTGATTTTCTCTTTGTTTGACAAACTCAAATCATCCCTCTCCTTTGCTGCTCTCTCTGGCAGTTTCTATAGTTACAGACAAGTTCAGATATGTGCAAGAAGCACAATCCAGTGCTTGATCACAGCTCAAACATCCCAGGTCCTAGGACTGGACATGCTCTTCCTCTGCGTATGTGCAAACCCCAGAGGAACATTCCAGGTGAGCAATGAGCAAACTTTAAGTCTTCCAACAAATCTGATAATGTGGGTTAGTTTTTAACCCCCCAGCTTCCATCACCATATATCAAGGGAGTCAAATCAAGCAGTACTGGGAAAAATGGCTAATTAAAAGTGCCAGCTCTGCCTTGCACACATCACCATTTTTGGAAGAGCTTCTCTTTGTGTTTACTTCAAACAGTACACAGCACTAAGTGTTCCCTTAATGGGTCAAGCTGTCTCCTCAGTGTTGTGAAAATAGCAAACAGCTTCATAGGAAGGCTGCCTTCACTTTGCTCAGAGATGCAGCAGAAGGAAGCCATAACGCTTAACTATATAACAGCTTAAGCAGATGCACATGCAAGTCGGCTCCAGCTAAGAGCTGAGTTTTCCACACTGACGTTTAAACGAAGCACGTGTTGCAGTGTGTTTTGTAGCGGCTCTGCCTCCTAAACGACTCTGCCAACTGCAGCGCTGCGTACTGCGGCTCTCGTAAACTTTATGTCTCGCTGACTGCCCTGCTCAAACATACAGCAAAACAGATTTGTGTTTGTTCTGCACTCACCTGAAGCTAGAAGACGCCTTAACGGAGGACACAACCTCTGACTCTGTTTTAAGGTCAGTGTTTGCGTCTAACTCGTGGGTGGCCTCATCACTGGAGTCTGCCACTTTAGTTCTCATCCCCCTCCTGGAGTATGTTTGCTCTGACCCATTATCCTCGCGTTTTTCTCTCTCCTTGGTTCCCGATGCTGTTTCGGATGTCTCACCAATTTTCCGGTCCCTTCGGACATATTTAGAGGTGAATTCCTCCGTGTTGCCATAGCGCTCTGCCAACTCCCTCCTCCTTTCTGCCTTGTAGCGAGCGATGCGCTCAGCCTTCGTCTCTGGGGTTGAACTCTGCAAGGTGTCTATTGCATCCATTAGGCAGTTCAGATCTGTCTGAGCAATGAGTTTCTAGGCGAGTGGTTCAACTGATCTGGTTTTTAGCTTTCAGTGGACACTCCTTGGAAGGCAAGCGGTCACTCCAAAACCATGACAATGCTGCAAACAGAAAAGGAAAGTCATATTAGTCCATGATTGAGAAAACAGTTGTAGCAACTCGACTCTTGCGCCATAAAAAGGCTGTGTGCAAGCTCCCAATTTATGAAAATCGCATTAAGATTCTCATTTAAACATTTATTCCACTAACTCACTAAGAGTGGGAGTGTAGAAGAGGGAGAGGGGGTGAAAGGGGACTGAGAAACATAAAAATAACCTTATAAGCTCATTTTATTGCTTGCTTGATTTGGGATTTGCACCAGTGCTAATCACCTACCTTGCAATGATTCAACATTTAAAACAAAAGCAAAGCCAGAGAAATCCAGCACGAGTATAAAAGTGTTTTCTACTCATGTTTTATGCCTCAAATGTACAAATTATTTTGGGTAAACATATACACAATGCCTTCCCAGCCACAGATGTAGTTATTGTATTTTATTGGGATTTTGTGTGATATACAAACTGTGAAGAAGGAAAATGATTCAGCCCAGATTTGACCACAGTTTCTAGTTCAAATATTTGAGTACATGTGAAATAAGACAAAACTGACTTACAATTAATTTTTAAAGCAGGATATGGGAGCTTATTTCAAGTAAATAATCTCTTATTATTAATTTTTAAAGAATACTAGAACTTAAATTAGTTAAGTTATTGTTGATATATAGAGCATTTTTATATCAGCTGAAGGTAAGTTGATTATGCTATAAAATGGAACTATGTGCCTGGAAAATACATAATACCCGCTCTTTAATGATTTAATTATCTGGTTTGTCTGTTGAGGTGGAACAGCCATTTCTTGACAACTCTGCAATTGATTTATATCCCAACACGTCTTTACAATTCTCCAAAACCTTACCCTGCACCTGTTTCTTCAATAATGTTCTGTACCAAATCTCTGAGCCCTTCATAATAAACTAAATAATTTAATGTGAAAGCTGTTAGGCTATTGTGATGGCAGCTTGCAGGAACATATTTAATGTAGGAGCAATTAGAGTAAAAGAGGCAGAAAAGAAATGCAGGATGAGCTTCTAAGAGTTACCTTGTAGAAAAATTTGGAAAATTATGCATTCTTTTTGTTTCATCTCATAATAGCATGCTACTTTGTGTTGGTCTGTTGCATAAAGTACCAGTTAAGGGCAATAAAATTTGTGGTTGTAATAGATTTTAAACAGTACTAATACTTTTGCAAGGAACTTTTAATGGAAGAAATGACAGGCGAGCTGGGTTTGCTTCCACCAGTTGCAATTATTAGATTTGTTAAATTTCCCTTTCTCAACATTTTAGCAGTAAAAACATCAAATAAATCGACTGCCTTCTGAAATCTAATAGCTTACAGTAAAAAGCTAGAAAAATCACAAGGTTGAGCTGAAGTCACTCTGTTCCATTGAGTAATCTCAAGGCAGAAAACCACAAGTTGGATGGATGTAGAGGCCTGAAAACGACAGACACATAAATACAAGCCAGCTGACAACAGCAATAATGATTATGTGCCGTTTCTGACCACTCCACACATCAAGCACATGGGCTTTTCCACAGACATTTCTCACAGCTAAAGCATGCCTATGATGTCTCAGAACAGTAAAGGGGAAGCGAGCGAGAAAGAGAGAGGTACAGTTACACACTAGAGAGACTCAGATTTAATGAAGCCCCCAGGTCTCCTTCAAATTACAGGGCCTGACCTAACTCAATGTATAACTTCTCACATTTATAGGATATGGGAAAACATAATTCAGACAGCTGAGCCTGGACAGTGTTAGTAATGAGGAGACTCAAAGTGAAAGAAGGAAGGTAAAAAGGAAAGAATGAGGGAATAAACGAGCTGACTCAAATAGTCTATTCTGCACTGCTGACAAGCTTGAACAAACCTGGAGTTTATCCTTTATGACTCTTTCTGGTCTATAAATACTGACCCATAACCATGATTTTGGCCCCATTAAAAAAAATGCTGTAATGAAATACTGAAGTGAATCGTTAATGCCATTTAAGAAGCTGACTAAAGCCTGAGAACCTCTCTTCTCCTCTCGACATTTGAATAAAGAGATTTTCAAAATGCAGGCTTTTGTTTGAGAGATCTGTTCATTTCAAAGAGCAAATTTAAAATATTTGCGAAGAAAATGCAGCTTGGTAAGCTCACATACCTAGGTGAAATGCTACCTGACATGCTATTGACTGGCAAAGCAATCAATCCTGCAGCATCCTTCATTTTCTTGGCACTGATTGGTTGATCCCCCATGAGAGGAGATAAGGAAGACCTTTAATGTTGGCTTTTGCTGGCGTGCCAAGATGATTCCCACTGTGCATATTAATGCATATTGTGGTAAATTAAACCAGGCAGTTATAAGATAATCATTATAAATACCAAACTGAATAAATGTAATTTAACAATATGCAAGATTTTATATAATTTAGGATTATTAGATCAAATTCACAAATTATACATCTTTTGGTGGCTTTGATTTTTTTTATTTACCAAAATTTACAATTCTGTTCACATTTCTCACATCATGGACCATCAACTGTAGTTCTCCATCGGTCCACACTTAAAAACCAAACAGATTACACCCCCAATAAAACTGCTTCACATTGAGATTATTCATTGTATTCAAATTTCCTTTCTGCAGACCATTTCAATATTTGGATGCCAAACAAGTGTGAATTTATGTACAAAATAGCCTTTAGCAAAAGTCTAATGTTTGTACCTGAACATTTCAGGTAATAAGACACCAAAACTGCAAAAGTAAGACACATTGAAGGGATGAAATTATCACATCCCAACCTAAAACTATAGCCTCCTAGGAAAAAAAGTCACATCAAATTATGTGACTAGAAATTAACCAATCCTCCTCTAAATATGGTAATATTGACAAATCTGGACTGGAAAAAAAGAAACAAGGAAGCAAAAGTTTAAAAACTTAAAAAAAAAAAAAAAAAAGAAACTATTTGAAAGCTAAATACTGTAAAAGTTTGTGACTTGGCACTTCTTCACAACAAAGTATGCAAGAATGAATTTCTTTTCTGTTTTCCAGTTGTTGCTTTTCTTTAGTTTTATAATTAATCCCAAGTCTGACAGAAACCTTTAATGTTCACAGAGACTCTTAGAAAGAAAGACCTCACAACAAGCTGGATAAGCAAAGCAGGAGTTAACAAAGGAGTTAACAAACTCCTTTATAAAACAACACAAAGTCACAGCACCAAGCTGTTGCTCACTCCAAAACAAAGCTAATGGACTGCCTTATGAAGGCAAGAGCTCCTGAGCTTGGATGATGGTTTCAGGACACTTACATAATCACCTAGGCGTCTACCTATAAAAGGAGCGCTACGCAGTCCGCTGAAGTTTGGCCATTTGGACCCAGCACATTTAGGGTGCTTTGTTTGGAAGCTGCCATAGTTATTTTAAGAAACAAAGAGGGGACTAAAAACATGGTGAGTCATATCTCACTTCTTTCAGCCGATGTGAATGCATCTAGAATATATGATTTGCTAGGAAATCAACAGCAATGGTGTTTTTGTGCTGAAATTACATATTTAAGGTAATATATTCAGAAATACAGCAAAGTTACTTGCGGATAAGCAAACAAATTTGGCCAGTAAGTTTCTGTCATTGCCAATATCAGCTACCTGCCAGTTTATGTGGTCATATACTATATTTCCGCTCCAATGGGGCATGCGAATAAACCTCCTGTTCCCGGTCAGCAGGGTGAATCTGTTGCTACAGAGGGAGTTGTCAAGGAGGAGGAGCTGTCTCAACAAAGGCCAAATATGTCACCTCCTGACCATAGCAAAAACATTTCACCACAAGAGATTGTTTAATAAAGAAAGTTGCCCATGAACATGGCAATACAAAAAGAAAATATCAAGAGAACAGACAGGCAGAGGCAGTGAGAAAGCCTGTGTTAACAGGCAGATAAAGGTTTGAATTTCCTCTTTTAATAAATCAATCTGAATTTAAAACATCCTCCCACTCACAAAAAGTTAAGTAATTACAAGCAAGTAATTGCATAATGAAAGCAAATACCAGTGGCAATTGATCATTAAAGCAGAAGTTACAACGCAGCTCAAACATGATTAATCAAGACATTTAAATACAACCTGCTAAATAAACCCTAAGGTACGAAGATCCAATATAGGCTTTGCATTCTTATGTTGTGGTAGAATTTTCATACATTTGTTTGTGGACAAAATTATTATTCTTTAATTATATCATTCAACATTAGTCAGCATAAATTACGCAGCTGCTAATACTGTCTTGACTATTGAATGCAGAAGAGCAGAACTCGAAAGGAGGAAGAAGTTGGTGTAAAAAATATTCATGCAATCGTGCAGTTTAAATGAAAGTACTGCAGCATGAGGATTGAGGCATAAGCACTAAATACCAAAATATTAAATAAAACTAAGGAGTTCAAAGCTTCTCATTTTGCTTTTCGCTTGTGGGAAAGAATGCTTGACAAATTAATAAACAAAACCTTGACAGCTAAAATAAAAAAAATCCTCTACACCAAATAATGACAGATAACATAAAAAGCTGCTGCTACAAGATTAGCACTTCATAGTTCCTCATGTATGATACATTGTGATTTGCCATTTTAGGAATATTACAGGAGGAAAATAAATACTTGAAACACTAGTAGGTGCATCTAAGTGAATTAAAATATAATTAAAAATGTTTAATTTAAGAATTCAGCTCAGAAAGTGAAACTATGTTATATACATTTATT
The DNA here is from genome assembly GCA_903066815.1 of Brachyrhaphis roseni. Lineage (NCBI taxonomy): Eukaryota > Metazoa > Chordata > Actinopteri > Cyprinodontiformes > Poeciliidae > Brachyrhaphis > Brachyrhaphis roseni. Next base: position 30,222 of record CAEFZY010004805.1, on the reverse strand, counting down.
ACAAACAGTGTTATATTTCAAAAACAATGCTCTGTTGATTGTGGCTTACAGCTAAAAAACCCCCAAGAATAAGACAAAAGATGTTTGAACATCCTAATCGAAACTGAAATCAACGTCTCCGTCTGACTGAGAAACCTTTACACCGGACCATTCTGTGCTTTTCTAACGTTCCTCCAGACTCTGGGACATTGATTTCCAATTGAAACAGAGAGTTTACTATATTGTGAAAAGAGGCCTTCGGACCACCAAGCTGCTTCCTTTTTCTTCCTAGCCCTGATACGGAGCTTCTCGCTTTGTCTTTGGTTACAAAGTGGCTGAACAGAGTGGGACATTTCCAACAGGTATCTGGGATATGCAGTAATCAAGTAACAAGTGAGCCATTTTTTTTTTTTTTTTTTTACAAAATGTTTTCCTTCCACTTAACTTTCCTTTAATAAGTTTGCATTCAGCATTCTAAATAGTGAACTTTTTAGCAATAGCTTGTTGTGGCTTATCCTCTAGCAAATTAGTGATGTTCCACATCATAGTGTGGACCATAGTGTTGCATTTCTACATTAAACATGATTTATTTGATCCTACATAATATAATTTGTGGAGAAAATTTTGGGTTTTAATTGGCTTCAGTTATTATCATTTAAAAAGGTTGGAATATAAAACTATGCGTTTATTTAGTTTAAATGTGAGCTTCCCTTTATGAGCAGCTATTGATGGTGTTTCTTACCTAAAAAGGGCAAAAACCAACCAAAAACATTTATGTTTCAGATTAAGATAAAGACCAGGCAGAAACCCGCCTGAGGGCAAACGCTGACCTGTTGCCTAACAAACTGTTTTTCCTGCAGAAATCACATGCTCATACAAGAATGACAAAACAGGAATGCAGCCACAGCCCTCAGGAACAGTCAATTACATCGAAGAGGCTGCATGTCTCAAATGTAACACAATTAAAGGAAATCCTTTTTATTTTACATAGTGAGTAACACCAAGACTGGAAACAAAGAGGCAAACTTTTTGTTTTTAACTAGAGTCATTTTTTAATGACAACAATGGACTATGTTATCTTATAACGCCATTTAAATTCATCAACATGTACTTCTAGTGAGTGGGTCTTGCTTTACCAGTGTTTTTTTTTTTTCACTATTACTTTTTTTTCCTTTTGCAACTTAAAACCTTGAAATGACATTTAAGAGATTTACCCCAGGAACTGTAAACATTTTGACATATTCTTGGTTCAAAATGCACAAAACTGCATAAAGCTCAAACACCTGAAATAGTTTTTGGAGAAGGTTTATTATTGCTCTGTATGTTTACAACACACTGGCACTGTTAATGTTCAGGAATCCACCTAAAGTTACCACAGACATCAGAGACCTATTAAGACACTTCTCTGCAGCCCTGGACAAAACAAGAGGAAACTGTATAAAAGAAGGCCAGCAGCTGACCCACTTTCCTCCAGAGGGAAGAAGGTGGAGAGTGGAAACTTTGCTTCACTGAGAAAACCAGGTTTCTGTACAGCACAATAAAAAATATGCACATATGTGTGTGTATCTTTTTAATAAGAAGATACACACACCTAAGTTAGGTCTTAGACCTTTCAGCTAGTTTCTGGAAATATGAAAAGTTAAAAAAAAAAAAAAACACTGAGGAGTTAAATTAAGGAGACTTGGTTGACTTTCGAGAATGTTTTCTGATTTCCTCAAAATTTAAAAACATCTTTGATATGCTTTGATTTCTGCAGTGGATTTAAAACATTTCAGCATGATTTGTTTTATCGAACACACCACAAGATCAATAACTACCTGACAGACAGCAGTTTGAGAGACTGAACGGTCAGCAGCACAGGAGCACCATAGGGGACTGTGCGCTCACCATTTCTTTTCATTGTGTACACCTCCAACTTCCAGCACAAGTCAAATCCCTGTCATCTGCAAAAACACTCTTCCGACTCTGCATTTATTGGGTGAATCAGAGATGGATGAGAAGCGTTGGTGGACTACTTTGTAGTGTGGAAACAATCATCCATCTTCCATCCATCCATTTTCTAACACCCTTGGACTGTGGGAGGAAGCGGGAGTACCCAAAGAGAACCCACGCATGCACAGGGAGAGCATGCAAACTCCGTGCAGAAAGACCCAGGGCCGTTAATCGAACCCAGGACATTCTTGCTGCAAGGCAACAGTTCTACCAACTGTGCCACTGTGCAGCCCCTTTGGAAACAATCACCTTCACTTAAATGTGAACAAAACAAGAAATTGATTGTAGATTTCAAGAGAAACAGGGTTAGGTCAAACACTATTTCCATTATGGGAGAAGAAGTGGAGGTGGTTGAGAACTTTAGGTCCTTCAGTGTTTGAAGAAAGATTCTGCATATTTTCTATAAGTCTGTTGTGCATACAGACCAGCGCAGGAAATCCGTCCATAGCTACTAGCATCTATAAAACCTCTATGAAGAACCTTGGTTAATATGAGTTATGACAATATTTAATTTCCCTTTGGGATTAATAAAGCATTTTTGAATTGAATGTTCCGCCATTAACTCTAACCTTATAAGAGCATATTAAGCTCTAGCTTCAATAAATTAAAATGACACAAACAAGACATAAGAAAAGGAGAGAGGGAGAACAAGTCATCAGTTTTTAAGCCACCCTTATGTAGCAATCAGCCACAAACAGAGTGGCCAACATGTTTCTCATTAAAAACTAATCTTTATGCACTAAAAGCGGTTTAGGCACACTGCCTCCAACAACTGGTGGAACAAAGTTTTAATTGAAATTTCAAAGGCTTACAACACTCCGTAGAAAGAAAAGGGCTTCCATTAATAGAAAGGTTGGAAGTATGATCCTGACAGGAGGGCGTGTTTGTCTTCGACAGCACAAGCTCTTCTTTCACAAGACCGGACTCCACTCGACCTTTCAGCCGTAACGACAAGGAGCAAAGAGGGAGTGACGTGGATTCAGTGGCAGAGGAAAGAAAAGCAGCAGAAGGAGGAAGAGAAGCCTCGCTGGAGAAGCGGATACAGAAAGCACAAGAGGAAACAGTGGAAGTTGTAAAGCGTGTTCATCAGGAGGATGAAGAGAACTGCAAAGGTCAAAGAAGTGAGAATGAGGGAAGGAGATAAAAATGTAGAACAGAACAGGCTTTAGTTGAACGTGTGTTTCCAGGACGTCAAAGACATCTAGGCAAGTTTTAAGGAGGAGCAGAGGGCAAAGGATGGAGTTAAAAACAGGGCCTGAGAGTAATCCTTCCCTCCCTCCCTCTTCCTCCTCTCTGCCTTAGGAAGACAGAAGCTCCCCTAAATCCCTTTTACCAGAAGTCCTGCTGACTGTATCCAGTCACCCGAAAGGCAGCTGACATAATAACCCCCCGGAGGCACTCATGCTTGTTTTCAGCTTTGCCTTAGTAAGTGACACTGTAAAGACCTACTGACCTGGTCAGGTCTGAGCCGTCCCTGTCACCACAGAGACAAAGAACGCTGCCTAACCTTCTGTAACGGCTCAGTATTAAACACACCAGAGCAGCATGTGTGTGTGTTTTCCCCTCTATTTACAGGCTGGCTCTTTGTCCCAGTCTTCCGGCTTTCCATTTGCTGCTTTCACAGGAACCATTAAATGTGACGTAAAGGAAAGCAAGCACACACATACACAATACCATGCAAACTGACAGACATCTAGCAAGAACATCGCAGAAAGCAGACCATTAGGCATACACACAACAAAACTGCAATCAGGGAAGCCTGAGAGATGAGAAGGAAGGGTGGGGTTTATAGTGCTGTATCTAGCCAGGCGATCATGTGCATGCACACAAACACACACATGTTTGCACAACAGACATGGTGAAGCCTTTCAAATGTTTCATGCAAGCCAGAAAGAAACATTGGAAGACATATGTTGTGGAAGAGCTACATTTGGAGCTCTTACCATTCAACCAACATCTTATTTAGTTCTGTATGTTTGTGTAGAAGCACTTCCACCCCTTCAGACTTCATTTGCATGTATTTTGCTTACTCTTGACAGAAAAAGCACAAATGGACAATGGCTTTTCACAGGTTACTTAATCAAGGCAATAATCCTGTTTGTTTTTTATCTGATCTATTAATTTTCGTGCAAACCTTCTGTTTCCCTTCTAGTTTCCCAATGACATTTGCTGCGCTTGTTTGACGTTGCTGTGCAAGAACTTTGATTCAAAGTCAGACAAATTAATTTTGACAAGCTGAAGTAAAAACTCTCATTGGCCAGAAAGTGAATGACAACAACCCATTTTCCAATTAAAGTTAATGTGGCCAACCATTACCACAGTTCTGACAATAACTCTGGGTGAGTATGTATACATGAACTATATTTCTGGGTGCTGCAGAGTTTACTGCTGAGCAACAACAGAGCTGTCATCCCAAAGAAACCATAATGAGATTTTTCCTCACCCCAAAAACGTTTCAATGTAGACTCTATTCCCAGAATATTCTATCTGCAAAATAAGAGCAAGGACAGAGCTGGATGTAGAAAAGCAAACAATACAAGGAGGGGTGAGAATCGCTTGGGTGGAATGTGTCGTCCAGAGAATCCTGCTGGTGGGGTTTCTCCCTCCTGGCTCTCTGGTGTCCACTGTGTAGAGCAGACACCATCTGGCCAGCTGGAATGTAACTGAGGGGGCTGGAAGAGTTAAAGGATCTGCTGTCTTACAGGGGGTGTAGGGAGGTAGCACAGAGATCGAGCATTAACTGTAGATGCATTAACCATTTCATGACATACACTTTAAACTAATTAAGGCCTACCCAGTTGGGTTTAAACCTCACACATCTACAAAACAAGTTTGTTTTACCAAATGGCTATGGCTGGTATAAATGGTAAAGACAAATATTCATCCCCAAACTTAAAAACAAATGTTTATCATACTAGTGCAACACTGCCTTAAAACAACAGTTTGCAAAAAACCCAAAAAACTTATTTGTAAAGCAGCAGAATGCGGGCTAGCCTAAAAAAAAAAAGAAGGTTGTCAAACTCCCGGTACTATGTTAAAACAGAAGATAATAATATCCTACACCAGAAACACATTTACCTGAAAACAAATGCAAAATGTATTGCATATTCAGTCTATACGTTCTTGCTTTAATGATTAGTATGTTATATTTTAGCAGCAGCAAGAATAACTAGTGCTTTTATGTTTTAAATAAAACCAATCTGTTCATGTTACTTTTTTGTTTTAAAACTTCTTGTGTAATTCCAATAATACCATGGAAACATGAGCATCCACTACAGGTTTATGCCTTAAGTTTACAGCAAAATTCTGTTTCTATAATCTGCATCATCTTTCACAAGTCTGAAGAAGAAACTCAATTTGTGTAGATATAACTGCAAAAGTTCCCGAATACAAGTAAAAATAAGGCATACAAAAAGAAATTCCTGTTTCAGTGAGGTTGGCAAACATTGCTTATTAATTCCTTTTCCAATCTGTATTGGAGCAGCCTGATGGCCTGGTATGGTTTACCGATTATACATTAGAGCATCCATGTATTATTCATTGATGTTTAATGGTAACATCTGTTACTCACACGGGCATTAATGCGATGGCCAGCGGGTAGACATGAATGGAAAGAGTTGGTCATTATATCACTTGTTTTGAGTGCACATGTTATTCTCATGCTTTGTTTTCATTGGTGATGTTAACTGAAATGTTGCTGTAACACAAGGTGTGAATCCAGCATGGGATAGTTTTACGCAATAGAAAATATCCTGTATAAAAAAACAAAGGTGCTATGCAAGAAAAACTAAACGGGATTGGGATTTTGATTCAGATGCTGGAAGGGGTCTAACTACTGTTAGCTGGCTTTATAAATATGTCTTAGCTTGAGGGTGACCCCTCATATTCTTCCCTCTGGACATCCCTGCTGTCCCACTATCATTTCCCTTCTGCATTATGTAAATATTTGTACTGCAAGACTTCTTGCAACAGTTCAAATATAACTGAAAGCAAATGAGAAAAAAGATGGAACCAGAAAAAAAGAGAGGGATGGGTATGTGTGGGTGGTTACTGTCTAAGTTACTGCAGCCTACTTTTACAGTTCAATTGACATATTTTATTTAACTGTTAAGTAACACAGCCAAGTAGTGCACAGCTCAGGCCAGGGAGAACTCCGAGAGAGAATGAAAGAGTACCAGTAAGAACTGAATGCTGTCTTTTTTCTTATTTGTGTTGTTACATTCAACTATTTGATAATTAGCAAGATGAGTTTCTCGCTCTACAGTGATTACAGCAGCAACTAAAATGTGGCTGAGATGTAACATCACTTTAGAAAGATAAGAGTCATTCAAGACCAGATACTTGCTGATGCCGACAATACTAGATGAAAAAAATTAATCAATGCCATTTATTGAACATATGGTTCCTGTACAGAACAGTAAAATAAAACCCTACCTTTCATCAGTACAGCAGACACCCTTGTATTCACAAACCAGAAGAGCTGTGCTAAAGCTAAAATCCATGAATACTTGAGACCCCCGCTAAAAATGTTTAATACCTACCTATTTTAATAGTTCAAAGAGTAAATACACTTTGTCATGCATTGATACACACAGTGGAAAGCCTACTGGAGCTAACGCATTAGATAACATCTACAGTCTTCCTTATCTCAACTCTTGGGCTCCAATCAGCAGCGAGAAAAATAAATCACACTCCTGAATCAGCTGCTTCACAAACACCAGTCAATTTTGTGTCACGTAGAAACTGCATCCAAGTATATATTGTCCAAAGATGTATTTTCTTAATATGTTCTACAAAATAAATAAAAAACATGAAGTCAAATGACAGACCAACAGATTGATAGCACAGTGATTTGACAGAAAGAAAGAATATCTGATCAGAGTTAACTTTGAAAAAGTTTTGGAAAGGATGACTTTGCACAACAGTCAAGGATACAGCTCTGTAACACAAAGCCAAGGAAACATTGTAATTTTTTCATTTGAATAGTTTCACTGGTCCAGAAATTGAAACCTGATTATTTCCTGGTTATGTTCAGTTGAACTAAAGGGAAAAAATTCCAGTATAGAACAAAACATGTTTCTGCAGCAGAGGCCCTTATCTGGGACACAGTCATACACTATTTGGAGGAACTCTTGCTTGAGTTTAAAAAACAAGATTCCTGCAAGGGCAATGCAACACCAGCCTCTCCTGACTGAAAAAAAGTTATTCAGGAGATTCAAACCAGATAACCTTCACCTTTGCTTATCAACGATAACAACCTCATTGTTCAAGAAAAAAAAAAAGAAAAGAAAAGAAAAAAGAGCCACTGGAATCTGCATAAACACCTTCTTTAGATGCATTTTCTTCTTGCCATGTTGCACAACTCTGTGTGAATCGGGGAGTTTTGGGGAGGCCTGCTGTGACACAAGCAGCTGGGATGCCTTGGAGCAGGAAAATGACAGGTTGGTGAGCCTCAAATTCCATAACCTATAGGTATGAGGGCTCAGTGTGGTTCATTCAGTTCATTATGTGGAAAAAGCAAGAGTTACTTCTAAAACTATAGCTACCACACCTAAAAATAACTGACAACTTTCTTTCTGCAACTGCAAAAAACAGATCATACATACTTCAAGATTAGTTTAGTCTCAAGGGAAACTATTAAATCTGTCAAAACTAATTAAATGGACGCAGGACTGTCAACAGCTGTACAATATAATCCAAAGTCGACAGTAAGGGTGCATTTAGTCTGTTTAATGGAACTCTGGTATGTTTGTCTAGAAAGTCCGGTTCGCTAGGGGAGGTATGAATGCACTATCAAACTGATGTGGACCAAAACAGCGAACTCTGGTCCACCTAAAAACCGAGGTCTCAGTTTGGTTGAAGCAAACTCTGGTGCAGTTTGAATGCAACGCTCCAAAAGCAAGAAGCGGACAATACCACAGAGCATTCTGGGTAAATAGAACCAAAACAATCACTTGTTATCTAGCTCTAGCAGAAGAAATGGCTTGTAGGGTTTTAAAAAAAGACAAATTCTACAACCACTATATTTCTTTGCTATTTAATTATCATTAAGCCTCATAAAATATACCCTTACAATAAACAATCATTCACAATATGTCTACATCCATGAAAGAAGTCATAGAAGGCATTTCTTTGCAGAACAGAAAGCTGGTAAATAGACCTAATTCACTCAAGGTACAAGTATTTGTGATTTCTCAGTTTTTATTCACATTTCCTCTCTGGAGAGATTTACTAGTATTCAATCTGACTGCAGGAAAACCCTTGAGCAGAATGTGAGAACGTGACATAAATACCACAGATTTACAGTTGTTGAAAAGGAAATGCAGCTGTATTTTTATTCACAGTTACTACAGTGTTGAAACTATCATACCACTGCATTGCCTGGAGCTACAAATTGCTCAATATGTCTGACATTATCTGCATTGCCTGGGCAGAATGACACAGACAAATAGATCTGTTTCAAAACTATAATAATGTTAACTGTGGTGAACTACAAGAAAAGTTCTCACCACAGAACTGAAGGAAAAGGTTTTACTGACTGTGGGTATTTCAACTTTCCTAACACTTTTTTTAAACTCACTTTGTTTTTACAGCTGGTTTTGCACAGCACTGTCCCAAACGTTGACCTCTTACTGTGACTGTTTGCTGATGAAAGGAGGGCAGGACAAATCTAACAGAAAACCCCTATTAAACTGTAACACCATGAGCAACTCAATAAACCTAACAAGTGAGCGTTGAAGACAAAAATTAGCTTGAAGGGGTTAAAGTGTTGTGAACGGAGCCTTGACTAATGCAGTGACAGACCATGAGTTTATGAATGACAGGGTAACTTTACCGTACCATAAAATGAACAACGAGTGATTAATATTTCCTTTAAAAAACACTGAAATGACTTGATATCGTCACAGGAAGCGTAGTTTTTTGCTAACCCCCGCCAGCAACAATAGAGAAGTTACGCTGCAACGACTCATTTATTACGAAAACGTAGAAATAATCTCCCAATTTTATACCCTGGCACAACATACCTGCGCTCTTTTTCTATCTGAGGTCTCTTCAGAAGCCAGAAAACACAACTAGTGCACAAATACAACGTCTGTGTGAAAGTAGGCACTACAAAGTGTGAGGAAACCACACACGCATCAGCTGTTTTTTTTTTTTTTTTTTGAAAAGTTCCTGCTAACGTTAACCTGAGCACGTCGCTCGAGGCGGTGGTTGACGTTCCGCTAGCGAGAGCAACCGTTAACCAGAGCAGTGAGAGAAAAGAAATAAAATCAACACTTACCTTCTTCTTCAGAACGCAGTCCGGCTTTAAATGCACATTCCTCGCAGCTCAACGCTCCTCAGCAAAGCTCGCAGCGAGTGCTCCGGCGAAGTCCCGTCTCTTCAAACTTAAAATGCCTTCTGGCTCCTGATTGGTCAGAACTCAACACAGCGTTGCGTTCATGTGGCGCTAGTAAACGCCCCATTCTCAATAATCTCTTCGAGTTTTATCTACTGGGACCTTATTGTATGATTCATTTAATAGAAAAATGCTAATCTTTTGATCACAGATTAATAAACTGAACCTGCTTGCTCTAAGTTTTGCCTTGCAAAACAAATTGATCAAAGATGATTTAATGGTCTGTTTTCTTTGTACTGAGAAGAACAACCAAAACACCCTCTGAATTCAGATTCTGAAAACATCAGCAACTTCGAGTGCACATAGGATCTGCACAATCAAGTATCTTCCTGTGTGAATAGAGTACTAAGAACAGAGCAAATAATGTTTTTTTCCAATCAATACGTAATTCATAGGTAAGATAGTGTAAAAATCGAATTCACTTTAACGTTTTTACTGGTATACTTTTAATTCATACATGACAGCTCATCTATAATGCTGTCACATTATTTCAAGATAATTGGTGCACTTCCTCTTACCTATATTTCCTGTGTAAATAATTACAACTTCTTTGTAAATAACCATCCATGCAAGCTAAAAAAAGAAGAAGAACAATTTAACATAAGAATTGCATAATTATTTATACTAATGTATTTTATTGCTCAAGCCTTAAAGGTTTTGGGAAACCATAACAATATCTAGAATTACATTTGTCCTGAGTTACATTAATACTGCATGAAACATGTAAGAAAACAAAACAAAACATACACTGTATACATGTTTTTTACCTGTTACTGAAATGATAAATCTCTGTAGTTGTATAATAAATGAACTTTCTTTTGCTGACATTTGCTTAATGTATATTGTTTAGTTTATACGCTTTTTCTATCACTTCATTGTGTGTCACTATCCAAATCTAAACTTTATTTTGGTTTCTAGTACATTCAGATGCAAAAACTGCCTATGTTATTATACTGTAGCGCACCCTACTGCTCAAACTAAAACAATATGCAACATGTGGCATTTGGTTTGTGGTTGGTTCACACAGTCTAACAATTACACAGTGATAAGCTTTACTGTTTTATGTAATTATTAACCTCTGAAAGTTCTAACCAGGATTGTTTGCCTCTTTTGCAGAAATAAAATAGCAAAATTATACGCAGGTTTTCAGGACATTAAGGATTTTATTATGTTTTCCTTTGGTCTAACATGTATTATGAATTAAACGATGAGTTTTACATAATTGTTTATTCTTGACAATCTAAAGCTGGAGCTTCAGACAATGATTAATGCAGTTTTAGGACTGATCACGGTAACATTACAACCACAGGGCTTTTGATGTTGATCATTATACCCACGCACAGTCTCACACATGTGTATTCACATGTAAACACACAAACAGACATTACAATGTAATAGATGAATCCATCTGACTGTAACTGCTCCATCAGTTACTTTTCCTTTTATTTTATTTTGTACATCATTGTGAATGCTGAAAGCACAGGTAGTGATGCAGATCATGTCATCTTCAATGTGTCAGATTAGTTGGGTAACACCAGACCGACCTGTAAAATAAACACCTATTAGTGTGGATGGTTGCAAACTATCACTGCTGCAGCCACACAATCATTAAAGGCTGGCATAGTAAGACTAATAAAAAAGAACACACATTACTTTAACTGCACCAGTTATGATTTTAATCTGTAATCAAGAGTAAAAGGAGTCTGGAGTAAGACACACACATTTATGTCTCTCCTCCTCAGTAAGGAGGAGAGACATTAATATAAGTATCAATGACCTTAGAGAAGAAGTTATTGCTATTAGTCTGTAAACACATAAGATTCTAAGACCATTTCTAAAATGTGCAAATTCCACCATTTTCAGGAAAACATTTGACACAGATGCTTTTCTACCTAGAGGTTGGCTTTTCAGCAAATTTGTTTACAACAGTTGTTGTCCGTGCAGCACTTCCCTACACAGAGTTCCTACAGCACAGCAGTCCTCGCCTCCCCAGTTGCATACACACAGATTTGGCAGACGTTTTAGCTGGGTGCCATTTCTGACGCAACTCATTATCCACAGGAAGGAATGGGAAAATGTTGCTTTCTTGGGATTGTTGTCATCAGAGCTTATCCCTAAATAAGTTTAGCTTATCGAAATGTGGATATGTAAAACAAATTTAAATCAGTTGCAAACATCTATGGAAAGATGATACTAAAGTAGAGAAGTCTTCCCACAATACACAGCACCATGTCTGGAGAAAATATCAACAAACACCTCATGCCAACTGTCCAGCATGGTGGTGAAGGTGTGAAGATTTGGGCTTATCTTCTGTATACTAAATAACTAGAGTCAAACGTGAAGCTTTGTCCAAAGGTCGAAGTTTTCTTCAGCCTGGTCTCTCAACAGGATAATGGCCTAAGACTGAGCAATTAAAATCTGCATACGATGGCTAAACAAGAAAGGAATCAGATGCTCTGGTGGAAGCAAATTACAAAAGCTGTGTGTGACTATGTCCAAGCTGCTGTGCTTTTTGAATTTTTATGTGTAATAAATAAAAAAAACATTCAAGATTTCTTACCACTTTCACACAGTTTCTTTTTTTTAAATAAATTTTACCTGATATATCTTCCTTTTCAATTTGGTTTGTAATAAATAAGCTCAAGCCTAAAATTTTCTGCTTTGTGAAAAAAATTGAAGTTCCAAGATGATTCAAGCCTTTGACAGTATTATCAGAAATGAAAGGGGTGAAAAATCATTATAGATCATGACAGACAGAAGTTTCTCTTGGCACGTAGAGACATTACAATGGTGAGTACCTTGTCTGGGCTCATGAGAGGACATTTCCAGTTGTACAGGTAGTAATGGACACTCTTATCACTGATGGTGAACTTGAGCTTTTCCAAGAAACTCATGTTGTCCATCACATCGAGAGCACAGAAGACATCAAAGCCTTTCTGTTTGTGAAAGAAAAAAAAAACAAAACAAGAAAAGTGTGGGCATTTTTCACAGCACTGCTTGTTAAATCAGAGATGCTTATATTCAGATAAACTTACAGCTTTAGCCAGAACCAACGTGTCCTGCATGAGGTCAACCACCCCAGTGGCATTACAGACGACGTACAGAAGACAAGCGGCTGTGAGACTGGTGTGAACTGGATGGTTTAGCACCCTGGACGAGACGGCATAGAAACTCACCATGTCAGTCAGAGTTCCATTGTCCGCCTGTGTGCAAGGAACGGAAGGTCAATTAATTTTTCTACCACCGCACCGCAGCTTAAATTTTTAACAAAAAAGTTTTTCTCTGTTCAAAGGAATTTAAAGTCCAGATAGAAGAAGGTCAGACCTCTACCACATAGGTGTCATTCACATTCTCCTTTGGTAAGAACCAGTGCTCCACTTCCTGCAGCGATAAGAGGGAGCTGAGGTGGAAGTTGGAGAGGTTTTCCTCGAGTAATGAGAGGATCCTTGGAGTATCTTCTTTAGTCATAGGACGCAGGCCCTTTACCTTTGTCACCTTGGAAAAAAATTATTTAAGAAAACTTTACTGCTTAAATCAGTGCTCTTAGGATATTTTTACAGTCTAACACCTATTTCCCTTCAGTAACAATAATACATGTTTGTCTCTAGATGGCAGCACACACTAACCTCAGGTAAGCGGTTAAGCTTCAAGGCTCGCTGCAGATTCATGTTCTGCTTTAGACCGGGGTAGTTGACCTCCATTAGCTTACGGGGATTCAAAGGGCGATGCCACTGGCTGAGAGGATTCATTAGTTTATATCAGGGATGACAAAGGCAGATGTTGCTTTAGAGGAAAAATACCGTACATATTTTTACTGTTCAGTGAGCAGTCAGGCTATTACAAATGACATGTACGGCCTTGAAAAAGTTTCTGCCACCTTGGATTATGCTGCATAAATTTTGAGTGAAAGTAAAACATCATATTATTGTCAGAATGTGTATACTTTGTGTGTACTAATACTTTATAGAACGGATTTTTCAAGTATCTGAGCTGCAACTCTTTTGGGTTTGCACACTGGATTTTTGCCAGTTTTTCTTATAAAATGATTCAGAATCAATCAGACTGGATGACAGAGCCAGTAAAAATAAAAATCTAATTTTGGTAATTCGGCTTGTAAAAGGTGCTTTGATACAAAAAAAGACAAAAAACAAAATTATAGTAGATCTTGCTGAATATGTAGGTTTGTTGTGCTAGAAGGTGAAGCAAGCACCTTTTTCTCCTATGTCTCTTGCAAGGCTTGTGGCACGCTAAATTTCAAATGTGTGCCACACTTTTCAGATTTTGTTTGAAAAACAGTTTAATCTTCCCTTTCCTTTATTATTATCCACTAGTCTGTGTTGCATTACACCAAATCTTCATGAAACACATTGAATTTGCATAAGTCATGTTGAAAATGTCAAAGGTGGTAAAAATGTAGGCAAACTCGTGTATGTACACATAAGAAAAATGCAATTTTAAATAACTGATGGCTATGATTCTGCTTTGAATTTACTTTAATGTGACTCAGTCATGTGCAGTAGCTACCTGCAGGAGCTTATTGGTGTTGGCAACACTGTGCCAGCTGCATAGACAGCCTGGTAGATCTCCTGCTGGTTGACCCTTCTGGTAAGTTCCCGAATCAGAACCGGCGTCATCCGCTTGAGGCGCAGTTTCTTATGAACACACAGGAATTTGACCTGCACCAATCCCTTCTTCCTGTGAGACAGATTTCAGGCCCTCGACTTTGGTTTTACACACACACACATATCTTAGCATGAATTTACGAGCTACTCACGTCTCGTAAATGCGAACATCAGCAGGTACAGCAGCAATGAAACCGACTAACTTCTTATTTGTGTCTACTCTCACGCCCAAGTTCCACTGGAGCAGCCAGTTTGGAGGCTGTAAAGCCCTTAGGAGGAGATCAGTGACACTTAAGTATGTCTCTGAAAAACATGTTCTCTTTCGCTATATTTCTACATGAATTTTTCTTTTTTATCTTCAGGGACCAACGGTCAGCTCTAGCTCTTCTAAAACTAATGACAAATATTAAATTCAAAGTAAGTGTTAAATGGTTTGCTGCTAGTGGCCCATAGGGTTGGAAAGCAATCAATGCAGAGCTCTAAAAAGAAGATTAGAACAGGCAGTTTGCTTACTTTAGAATACACAAGCAGAATTTATTGGGCTGTGATAGACCGACGAGGATCTGTTGAATGATCTCAACTGAACATTAATTGGGGGTAGGTTGAAACAAAAATGCCCACTGGATTATTAAATGGACTGCATAAATATTTAAAAATCGATTGATAAGGTACTATTAAACACTGCTGCTTACCACAGTAAATACTCAGGAGAAAAGTAAAATCTGATTGTGTTGTCATCTTCTTCCATGTAATTCTCATTTAGCAAATGGCACAGCTCTCCCAACTGTGAAGAAAACCGGAAAAAAAATAAAATAATTAACCTTATTTGGCTGGGTCATGATTTTAAAAACTGTCCACCAGAGTGAGCAGCACCATATCTGGTAAACAAGTCGATCTAAAACACAGGTTGTCAAGGAAACAACAGAACTCCAGTGCCTTAAAAATGTAGTCATACCTTTTAAATGTTTTCACATTTTGTCACATTACAACCAGCTTTTCCAACTGTTCTGTTAAGGCCTTACATCCATCTATACTGAGAAAATCTGATGAGCAATAAATACACATGTAGTCAAGAGGCTGTAGAGATCAACAGAAATCAAATTACAACCAAATACATGAATGTTTGTGTTGAAATGTGACATAACGTGAAAAAGTTCAATGTTTGAATACATTTGCTATTTCTGGATGATTTATCCCATAGAAAGACATAAGGTGCCAGCTTTTGTTTGGCTTTCCTTTAGTTTCAGACAGGTTTGTAGTTATTGATGTGTACCAGTGGTTATGGTGGGTGATTTACCACAAAAGGACTGCTCAAGTCCAGAGTATCCCAGGAGAATCCCTGAGGAAGTAAGAATGGCTCACTCCGGATATTGGCGTCCACCTCCTCAACTGGGCCATGAGTTGTAATGTGGTCGTCTGAGTGAAACCAAAATATACCAAATGAAGTTCGCCTACCATCATCCTTAGCCATACATACTGAAAATGACAACAAAGTAGTGATAAAAAGAGAAACAATTCCAGGGAACGGAGGAGAAAAGACAACACAGCCCTGAAGCAACTCAACACCACCCTCTCAATCTGGCTCTCTGAGCGTTCCCGTCTCAGCTGTCCTGGACTCTAGCCACTCTGGTTGTTGCGGTTCCCCAGACCCCGTCGGCTGTGGCTTACAGAGCCCGAAGGTGACTCGGTGCCTGAGTCTGCTTCTGCTAATGACTCTATCACAGCTATCCTCCCAGTTTTCATGTGTGATTTTAGGAACGTAAAACCTTTTGTTGGGTAATTAGCAGGGCCCGCCCAAGGCATAAGCAAAATAAGCAGCCGCTTTGGGCCCCAGGGTCACCAAGGGGCCCCCTCATTAGAGTTTATTTATTTATTTATTTTTAGTAATAATTTCTATGTCATTATAATATCAAAAACACACAATTTCACTAAGAAGTGATTTGTTTTTACAATAATATATATTTGATAATGTAGAAATCATTATTTTATGGATAAAAGAAAAAAAAATAAAATTCCTCTCGGGGTCCCCTGGTGGCCGCGGTAGGTACCACACGCTTCGCCGGTGCAATGAGCAGAGCGCATCCTAATGTCCAAAGCTCCTGTCAGGAATTAAGTAAGCAAAATGTCTCGAAAAAGGACTTATCCTTCGGGGAGAGAGAGAAGAAAGAGGAAGAATAGAAAAAAAGGTTTGTTTTAATATGCCTTGGTAATGTAATGTAAAAGATTTGTAAAGCTACTAATAGAAAATTAGCTTGATAGCGACCTGGAACGGTCCAGTTCAACAGCCAAACATTTATGCTGCTAGGGTCTTTGTGTTTGTGTGAAACTGAGTTTTAACTTTAGATTAGCTGATTCTCATGGTTGGCTCTGTATATTTCTGAGGTATTTTTGGCTTCAAACCGCCGTGTTTGCTAATAATAATTAAAACTTCTCAATGTTTGACATTGTCTAGCAAAACATTTTTCCGTCAGGCTACATAACTACAACATCGATGAGCTACTCTATGCTGAATTTGGGGATATGTTGTTTGCTGCTGAGTTTAATAATTTTGTGGCTAAAACAAACAATATTTTTACACCAACTTCTAAATTATGTGAAATTTCTGCTAAAATCATTCGAAGGCAAGGGCGTAGGAACGAGTCTGTCTTTGGGGGGGGATGCATATCGGAAACCTGACAGATCAGTAAATAGCTTGAGCAGAAATGTCAAACAATTGTGCCATCATGTCAGTAACGCCTTACTCTAATCTGGCCCCTTGTTTCAGTAGGTATTCTAACACGTTACTATTTACAATCCAATAATCAGATTAAAGTTATGCATCCCCGTAGCATAATGACTGTCATTCCAGGACTGAACATTCACTTTATTATTTACCTCACAACTAGCAAGCTAAATACTCTGGTAGCACACACAGGCTACCTGATTCTGGTATATTTTATTGGTCAAAATGCATTGAACAGGTTCTGCCTCTTTCTAAAACCGAAGTAAAAAACAGCTCATAAAATAGCACTCAGCAGTTTTAAACTCAATACTGCAGTTTGACCAACAAAAATAAAATCTAAAAAACAAGTTTTCTTCTCCTTGAACAACTCTCTACATCAGTGCAACAGTTTGATCTACAAAATAAATAAAAATGATATGTTTCACATCTAACAGACACCTTAGCTCCTCACTGATAACTCAGTCTCACTTTCCAGCCCTGCATTCAGCAACTTACCAAACATGAGCCATGAAAAACACTGAGGCAAAAAAGTCTAAATGGTTTTTTTCCTGTCATTTTCAGCCACAAACATTTAACTAAAATATCTACTGATATGTGTTGCTGTCTCTTCAGACCTGACCTGGTGGGCCGGTCTGTCAGTCAAACCTCTCACTGCAGAGCAGAAGAGGACAGAGACTAATTTTTAAACCTTTGCTGACAACGATAAGATTAGGAGATAAGATCAGCTTCACATGTAAGTATCAGCAGATCACGATGCCCCAAAATTAAGGAAATCAGTGCCCAGAAATCAACTGGCTGATAAATCAGTTGGCCAATAAATGTATCCTATATTATACATGTATATAATGTAAACAGCACTGCCAGAGATGCAATAAGTTTATAGAAGGCGTGTGAATGATCTAATGATCGAACTGCTGATTTCATGGAGGCTTGGGCCGGCCCTGGTAATCAGTGATATGGCCTTGGTTGCTGTGTAGTTCTGATAATTTCTTAGACAGCGTGAGATTTGAGAAGAATTGCAACTTGCAAAACCACCTCTCTAGGTGAACATAGTAGTGACATGCTTCATGAGTCACAACACCACTTCAGTCAGTTGCTAAACCTCTAAAGCTTCCCCAGGTTCAAGGTAAAGCCGTATCCATTTTTTTTGTATTACAAAAAGGAAATAAAAAATCTTCACAGTTTCATTTCATTAAAAACTTTTTTTTTAAATCAAGTTAATAAATTGAATTTATATCCACCCATCTATTATTGATTTCCATGTATCGTTGATGGGGTCTCTAAAGGTCACTGGATGAGTGGTGGGGTAAACCCTGAACTGGTCACCAGTCCATCACAGAGTAACACAAAGACTCACAGGACAAACACACACACACACACACACCCAAGGATAATTCAGAGACTAATTAATCTAACAGTCATGTTTTTTTTATTGTGCGATGAAGCCAGAAACACAGAGTAGAAGAGGAGAACTTGTTTACTTCATGCAGAAAGACCCATGGGAGGGATTTGACCCCAGGACCTTTTCTAATGGTTAACAGAGCCAGCAGCTGCACAACTGTGCAGCTCAAAAATTCATATCAATGGTCTGACGATTTTAAAGTAAACATGCATAAATATCTATATCAAGGATATAATGGCTCATTACAAGATGAGTCATTCAGTTCATGACATGCCACGGTTCAGGGGGTGTTTTGGTTTTCATCAGCGTTTGCATTTTAATTATTTTATTGTTTATCTGTGTTTGGCCTTGGTCTTGCTATTTTAGTTTATTCTCTTGTACTCAGTTCTTAGTTTATTCTTGCATTTTATTTGTGAATTTTCTTAAGTTAGCGTTAATCTTTCATCCCTCTGGATGTTGTTTTTTCTCCTCAGCTTCTCTATTTTATTAGCCTTCTCCCCGTCTTCCTATTTCCTTCTCTGCCCTATGTTTTCTTCTGACTCTGCTCCTACTCCATGTCTTGTTTTCTTCCAAAGTTTTTTAAGTCTTCCTATCACTTTCTAATAAACTTCTCAACTCACTACCAGTGGCTGTCTTTCTTTGGGCCCCCAATAAAAGCCTAAAACATGACAGGACATGTTTCTGCTGTTTAGCCAAGAGTTAAATGGATGACCAGCATCAATACAATTTTTGTCAGAATGTCAGAATCCACATGATTAGAATATAAAACCATGAGGTGGGATGTGGAGTAGAGAGCAGCCGCCACATATCCCCAGGTTGACGAACCATCCCGGGACATTAGCCTTTTTCTCTCTCTTCTCATTTCCTGTCTGATCTGCTGCACATAAATGCCACCAGTGGTAGAAAAACCTTTTTTAAAAAAGAATACAGAACAAACAGATTTGTTTTATTACTTGAGATAGTTTGAACAACAACAAAGTTCCTTCTGGTCCAGACAAGTAATACTTCAAAAGTTCAACCGAAGAACTCCAGGTAAGTCCTCTCAGGTGCTTCCCACTTCAGCCATTGTAAATATTTGGATTTCTGGCCAATCACACAATAGTTCTCAAACACCAATTAATTTGTGGACTGCATATCTGGAGGTAACCAAAGCGATGGTGTTGAAGCCCACATCCCACATGCCTATTCTATCGTTCTGTGATAGAAACTACAATCAGTTTTATGGGTTACTCCCAATCTGTTTCTCTCTTCTGACTCTATTTCCACTGAGAAAACATAAGCTACAAACATTTTGGCAGATTGTTTAGCCTAGAACTGCTTTAGCCATGCTTTTGCTTATTTTCAGGTGAATTTTGATATAGTTAATGTTCATAATGTCTTGACCTACAACCTTTTCGATAGGCCGTAGTGCACAGGGATGCACATTTTTCCAAAATGGGAGAGAAAAGTATCTGCAGTAGGGTAGCTGTCTCCTAAATTCCATCTTTTTTGTCCCAACTACATTACTATTGCAGATGTAAATAAATTTTATTCATGGAGACACAAGCAACACAAAGCAAAAATGTACAGCACCTATATCCTACTGTCTCTGCAGCAGGTTACAAAAGTCACCAGAAAAAGATGATTGGTTACTTCTAAGTTTGGCTGCTGATTGTTTAACTCCTGAGATTTTTCCTGCAATTTTTGTTTTGCCCTTTAAACCGTTATAACAAAATTTTTATTTATTTATTTTTGTTGAAAGTTGAAATTGTCTTTAAAAAAAGAAGCCACAAACATTCACCCACTGTACGTTTCTTGACGTTTTCACCATAATGAAATCTAAATAAAATTCAGGTGATCTACTTCAAGTTTTAAGAGGGACAGAGTGTGCATCATGTGTTGTTCATGCTAGCAGCAGCACATCCACAGGCTCATCCACAGAGATATCAGGGCTTGACGACAGACAGCAGTACTGGAAAGAGAAACTGGACCTGCTTGGTACTGCTAAATCTCATCAGAAAACTGCTTAAAAGATTATTTTGAGACAAAATACAAAAATTAGCTTATTCATTTGCTCTGACTAACTTTTGCAAGCTAGTCCAAAATGGTAAAAGTTTAAAGATCTATTTAAAAAGCAATACTTAATGTAATCCAACACATTTGCCTAATTACATAATAATGTATTCTACAGTCATAAAATCATAATAAGATGAAGATTTCTTTTCAAAGAAAGCAGATTTCATAAATGCAGATTTGAGGAGGTCAATGTTGATAGAAACACTTTACACTTTTACTTTCTGAGGTTTAAAGACCTCATGTGTCTAATTATACAAAGCTACCACTGCACTATATCCAAGTGACTATTTATCTCACAACGTATTAGCATATAACCCAAAATAAGGAAAGTTGTCTGTCTCCAAAGTAAGAAAAAATTGCTTTATTCATCTGCTCTGATCAATAATATGAATGTAATTTACACTTTTTCCTGAGTTAACAGAAACCTTACAGTGAATCCTCTTATTTAAACTTCTGATCTACATAACCATCATGACAGGATGACTTTCTGCCTACCCAGTTTGGTGACGGGCTGCGTGTCCCAGAAGCGGTAGGTGTGGTTTTTGGCCTGTTGCAGGGTCTTAGGCACGCTGGTGCCCAGAGAGAAGAGATGAAGAGCTTTCTGTATCTCCTGCTGTTCCTTCTCTGGCAGAGAATCCAGCTGGCCAAGCGCACGAAAGAGGAAGGACACTTTAATTCAGCACAAAAACCCTGAGCTCGACTGACCAGCTGCGAAATATGTCAGCATGAGTACAGCTAAGCAGAGAAACATGGTGGTTTAACCCTAAAAACTCTACTTAAAAGAAAAGGCACACCAAAGTTATTTTTTTAGTCGAAGTGAGAGTAACAATATTTGCCTTTATCTGTGGAGACACTAACCATAGCAAATGGGTCTCTGGGTCCCTCTGGTCTCCAAGCATTTTCTCTCTTTTGCTTCTTTTTGCTCTTTTTAAGACCACCACTCTCACCATCTGTCGGCGCCTTTTCCCTGAAACACATTAGAAACTCCCCTATATTCCTCCCATTCAGAGAAGTTAAACATAGTACACACCAAGAGTATTTTCATACTTACAAAGATTCCGTGTCAGTCATTGTATTAGAAAGTGTCTCCTTGAAGCTGTGGACAAACTGGTGCTGTTTTTTTTTAAGTATTTGCAGTTGTTCCACTGTTATCTATAGAAGCAGTGAGGGAGGAGATTTGTTGGTCCAACAACCCAACCCATCTCACACCCCGTTGGCTGATAACAGAGGAGTACTAACCAATAAATGCAACATTTTTAATAAACTTGTTTTATGTCCTGTTACATTGACAGTTTGGCATGAGATTATCAAAACAGCACAGCAGTGGAAAGGTTCTTAAAATGGCTGTTTATCAAATATTTTCCACTAATTAGGAAAAAGTGTTCATTTCAAAATTCAGTTCAAAGATACCTTATTTGTCCCAAAGGGAAATTAAATGCTGACATAACTAATATCTTAAGTAACTTCTAATAACATCATAGTGGATGGGGCTGCTGTGGACAGGGAGGACGTCCAGTAGCAGTCAGTCTTGCAGTGAATCTGACTGAAGTCTGTTGTCAGTGGAAGGCACACGTCCACTAATGTTCTAATATCAAAGTTATTTTTTTGTTTAATTCTTTTACTAACTTTGAAAATATTTATCACACACATCTTCCCCTAAATAAATTTTTCCTGATAATTCTAAAGAACTTATTTTTTTGGCTATTTTCTAAACTTTCATTTGCATAAAGCTCAACATCTGTTTTGAAGTTGTGGTTATTAACAGTTCAGATTTCCTCAGGTAGTTAGATGTTTATATTTATGCTCTTATCTTGAAGTGGATGAAGCCAGTTTATGTAGCTGTTCCGTTTAACCCTCCTCATGCGCGCGCTCTCTCTTTCTTTCTCTCCTTCTCTCTCTCTCTCTGTCTCTCTCACACACACTAACCCACCCAGAAATTTTATTTCAAACAAGAAACATGCAGAAACAAAATAAAACAGACAGTGGAGAACATCATACAAACATAAATACAATACATAAAGGCATTATAGAAAATGTCAGTTATAATGTCAAAATTAAATTCGTGCTCAATATCATTTAAATTGAAGTTAGCACGTTAGCATTAGTGTCTGCTAAATACTGTGTTTTGTAGTGCTTTAGCATTGGCATTATTAATGTTTATGATTAGTGTTTCATGGTTAGCACATAGTTAGTGGTACCCACTACTGTCTGCTTCTCTGTGACAGTTTCATCACTGTTATGACATGCACTGCTAATCCACCTCATTTGCTTTTGCTGCTCTTCTGGCTGTATGGTTAGAAATCCGGACAGAGACACATTGCGGTTCGGGAGATATGAGCCATTATGATCGATGTCAGAGATGGTTTGAACTTCTTATCTCTGTCTCTCTCTCTAGATTGAGAAATTTTTGAAAATCTCTCACAATTCTGCCATTTAGCAAACAGAAGTACATTCGGTAATCCTAACTTTTCTAAAATAGGAAGATTTTAGTCCGTTTTAATATCAGAGAGCGTATTTTTATACAGTGTGTTTTAAAACTTCTGCTTTTTAACTTTAAAATCTCTGTTCCTTTAGCGTGAAAAACCTGAAGAGCATTTAAAAGCCTGCATTTGCCAAATGAATGAGGCACTGAGGGTCGTTTAAAATAACCAAATGAAATAAATCAGTTAGCTGGGCCGTAAAAGAACTAGCTTCCTCCCCGCTGATCCTTCGTGGGGCTTCTATAAGCAAGTGCTGTGACATTTCTTACATCATACATGATGAACAATCTCTCTGCTTCGCCCCCAGGGACATTAAGTGTTTTCCCTGCGGATGCCGTTCCGTGATGCTTTGGATTTGTTTGGTGCGCGCCGTCTCGAGCGTCGAGCTCACCTCATCCGAATAACCATTTGTGCTTAAACAACCCACCAGGCTTTGATCCAAGCGCTTTAAACTAAAATATGCATGTGAAACAGACACAGACTGCATGTTTTTCATCTTTTAAAAGTGCAGCCTGAAGCTATTTTTGTCCATGCTTCACGCCTCTGTCTTATTATCCTGCCACTCAAAGCTAAATGCCACGAGGAGAAGGATGCTACTAACACCTGCCATCATTCAGGGCGAGGCAGAGGAGCTGGTGCGAAGTGGATAAACAACTGCTGATTGAACAACAAAGAGGCAGAGGGCAAGAAAAGGCAGACAAGCCCGTTCATTATAAGGCTCAGGTTCTTTCAACATAACGCACACTACATTTTAGAAATTAGGTCCCAAGTAATCAGGTCACAGTTATTTATAATTCTTTCTTAAAAAGGGAACTTTGTTCTAACAAGATATTTAACCAAACTGGCGACACTGGGGGCACAAATGCAAACCGTAAAGGCAGAGAGTGAGGACTAAATTACCTCCTCTGTGAACATCATAAAGCTATTCTCATCTAATCTGTATTTATCCCTAAAATCACGGCTGTATCCTGTTTTTTTGTTTGTTTGTTTAAAAATATAAACAATTGTGTTTGCCTCAAGAGAGATGGAGCACTCTCAAGCTGGTGGAAGAATCTGGAGGGGTTTGTTCCTTTGTTAAAAAAATCAAAATAAAATCACTCTTTTTCTTTCCCCCTCATCTTTTGGCAGGTGAATCAAGTCAAATGGATTCACAATTTGAGTCTGCTTATGGTGACGCCTGTCATGTGCTATAATTTGACATCAGATTCTGTACCTGGCTATGACTTAAATGATGACAGCTTTTATGTACCGCATAAACACATTCATTTCATCTGCTGCGAGGGTGATGTGCTCGCAGCCGTGGTGTGTGCTCAGCTGAACGCCGTGTCTTGGTGATTATAGTAGACGTAAAATTCTGAAAGATTTCATTACATATAGCATAACTGCCCTTCAGCTCTGTCTTCAGTGCAGCATAATTTCAGTTATTCTGTGTTGAACATGTTTAAAGAGAAGAAAAGAAATTTATTAGAAGCGGAAAAAAATGCATTGAGTTAATGTAATACTTAACATAGCTCTTGAATTGTTTCACAAACTTCAGTATTTTTCACTATCAGTTTATTCGATGGACCAAAAAAAGGTAGTGCATAATTATAAAGTAGATGGAAAATATTATATAATAATAATATATACATTTATATAAATAGAAAATCTGAAAAGTGTGACGGGCATATGCATTCAGACATCCTTAGTCTTTCTTTTATCGACATAACCAGCTTTCCTGTCCCTGCAAAAGAAAAGCGTGTCGCCATGGTGACGGTGTGTTAAGAATGACGGGCAGGTTTAGTTTTTTTGCAACACATTTTTTCCCCCACTGGTACTTATGGCTGCTACAGCGTAATTAACTAAATTACAAGTCAAATTTAAGTTTCATATAAGCTGAATTTGGATCCTCAAGTTTTTTGTTTTTTTTTAGCAACAGCAAAAAAGAACAAAAAGAGGAAACATGACAGGAATGAATCCCCTTTTACAAGACATCAAGCAGGATTGTGTTCAGTATGAGTGAAGTTTGAGAGAACAGCAGACATTACGCACTAACACACGGTATGGATCTGTCCAGGAAAGCTCAGAAACACTGAGCCAGGGGTACTTTCTATGATAAAGAAAAAAACAAAGCGAGTGCACAAGACCCTGCTTACAGCTGGCACTAACATTTTCTCTGTGTGATCAAAAATAAAAAGCATTTCAGGTGTTTTTTTCCGAGATCACCGCTTACAGAAAGCCAAGGACACTTACATTAACGGATCCTAATGTGGTGGATAGAAGATTTGGATGTAGCAGAATCTAGAAAACATTTATCATTCCTGATAACAAATCTTCTAAAATGAGGTAATTGTAATGAACAGTGAATAACATTTGATACAGAACAGTATTCATTTGACAAGGTCCACATGTAGAAGGAGTATGTGGCCATTTAATTCAGTGGGAATGAAGAAGCTAAGTATAAAGCTGAGGCCTGATCTCTCAGCTAACAATTCATCCTTTATAAAAAAAAAACCCATCTAGCAGCATGGTTGCACCTCGTGCTGATTTTGACTTAAAACTGATGTTACTTTCTTCTGGATATCCTCTCTTGTGAATTGGTGTGGGATAAAACTAAACTGAAGAGCATTAAAATACATCAGCAACGATCTCGAAAAGAAAATGCTGCTGGCCATCATCCTGGGAAGCGTTATTATGAGCCCTTGGAATTTTTTATTTTCAGAAGCCTAAAACATTCAAGGTAGATTTCACTCTTTCCCTGGAGTGGATGTCCCAGCACGAGCACATCGAGGTCAGAGCATGCAATACTAAGAGAAATTGCAAAATACCCAAGAGCAACATTTCAGACTCTACAGAACTCAGTTAACATGTTAAATGTTAAAGTTCATAACAGTTCAGTTGGAAACATACTTAGTAAGTATGGCTTGTTTGGAATTCATGCCAGGAGAAAGCCTCTTTTATCTCTCTCTCTCTCTCTTTAAACAATGCAGCAGGACATTTATTTGAAGAGGAAAAAAAGCAAAACAATATCAATGAGATAGATGTACTGAAATTGTAGGAGTTTAGCCATGATGCACAGAGTACAAACCATTTACAGTAAAATTTCAAACATGCAAAACAGAAATGTACATGGCAGAATATACAATACGAGATAAGATTTTACAAAGTGTATTTTAAAGAAGCTGTAGTGAGAGAAGTCTGATTTGATACAGATTGAACCAGTCTGTATTCTGCGTGTGCGTGTGTGTTTTATTTAATCCTTGTCTCAATCTCTGGAGGTCCGAATGTGTGTTTTTACTAAAACAAGTTTTGCAATTCTGAATCTGTGTTTTAAAAACCTCTGCTTGAGAATCAGTCATTTCAAATTTGACAGAGGCATTTTAGATCTTCACCATGAAATGATAAAAGGTAATCTAGATTCCTTAAAACAGTAAAATAAACATTACTGTTTAATTTACCGATGGTAAACTTCTATTTGGGTGTTAACTTTAACATAATCCTCTACCTGGTGTGTTAAATAAACATTGTTTATCATACTTAAAAACCATTTATGTTTCATAAGTTAACACAGTGAACCCCCGACTATTCACGGATTCAAAATTATTTGCTTAAAATCAAAACAAAATGCTGCTTGGAAAGCTGAAACGCTGTGGTGTAATGCATTTCGGCACGTTATTGTCTGGTGTTTGCAAAGAAGCCAATCCTGGAGCGCAGTTCCATTTTCCTGGGTCCTGATTGGCTGAAGAACAGAGGGCTACATTGGGTTTGGAAGTAGAGCCCGGACGGTTTCCACTGTGTATCAATGGATATTTGATTTTTGAGCTACCTAAAAGTTAGTTATAAGCATTTTCAGAGGGAGTTTCAAGTATTTGTGGATTTTAGCTAATAGTGGGCAAACTACCTCTTTTCTTTTTCAAAATATGAGTTTCATACAACATCTCAAGTTTAAAAAAACCTTTAACCATATAGGGTTTATTGTTATTAGCTTACATTTACTTCACCATCAGACAGACTTCACTTTGTCACGTTTTAATATCACGAGGTCTCCGGCCCCTGAACGCAAACATGGTGGATGGATGAAGATCTCATTTTTAAGGACAAGACCTTGAACCATCGCCTTATATACAAATGTTAGTTAGCATATTGCGGA
Organism: Brachyrhaphis roseni; assembly: GCA_903066815.1. Classification (NCBI taxonomy): domain Eukaryota; kingdom Metazoa; phylum Chordata; class Actinopteri; order Cyprinodontiformes; family Poeciliidae; genus Brachyrhaphis; species Brachyrhaphis roseni. Next base: position 3,442 of record CAEFZY010004805.1, on the reverse strand, counting down.
AGGAATCTATTTGATTCATGACCTCGTTCATGCAAAAACACAACGTACTGAGACCAAACAGGCTGAAAAAGAAAACCTTAAAGCTACTGAAACAACTCAAAGTTTAGAAAGAGTTCTGGGAGAACATATATACTTGTGGTTTTTTTCCAGTGATGAATAATTTTAGCTTTGTGGTTGTCCTTTGGCGTTTGTTGTTTTCAGTTCAGCAACAGAACATATTCAGATGTTTCCAACAATGCCTCTGTAACTGAAAATCTTGCAGTGGCACAACAAAACCAAAACTTTTTGCAGAATTTATTACTTTTATTTACGCTTCACATTTTTGTGGCGTGGGTGGGTTAGGATTGGGATTTGAGTGAGAGACATTAAAAATTTGCACACCGAGAAGGACAAGGTGTTATCTGACCTGCTTGGCCTCTTCCTGGTGGCTCCACTGTGTGTTTCTGGGTTTTTTCTTTTTGTGACTCTGTTTCTTTTAGCTGCATGCATAATATCCAACCTGACTTTTACACCTCAAAAAACAAATATTCAATATGGTGGCACAAATTTCATTTCACCGTAATTCTTTTGTTTCTTGGTCTTGTTGTTCCCCTTATACATTTTTTATGAAGTCCAATCGGAGTTCAGCAGGACGGTGAATTTTTCAGCAGTTCAGCCGTCAACAAAATGAAAGGGAAATAAAGAGGTTTAAAAACTGAAGAAAACTCCTGTAGGATTTTTACTTCCACCACATTTTCATCCTTATAATCTCTCAAATATAACGTATGGTTCAGTTGTCATGAGATGAAAGCCTTTTGAACAAATGCAGCCCTGGAGATGACACAGACATACCTACGGTTAATAATCAACCACAATCTGCAGCCTGGTCATTTGTTGCTCTTTTGTTCACGGGATATAACCATGTTTGATGTGTGTGTATGTGTGAGTGAATAGTTGTGTGGCAATGTTAGTGCTGGTGCCTGCATTACCTACATACACGCTACACACACACCCCCCCACACCCCTACACACACACACAGCCTGAGCCCATGCTAATCTGTAAATAGGTAGCTGTGATCTCTCTGCCGAATGAAATCCTCTTCATCTTCACTTCTTTTCTTACGTCTGCCTCACCTTCCTCTGTAACTCTGCTGTTTGTGAGGTTAGATGAATGAGTAACAGCCCCAGAATTTTTTTTATATATATATGTATATATATATTTTTTTTCCTCTGCGCTGACTCTTGTCTTTCAGTTTCTCTGGTGCCCAATCTAAGATTTATTTTGTGGCTTGTCTTGTTTCTTCCTCATGTTTCAGAAATTCCTGTTGGCAGCAAGAATGTGAAGTTGATTCTGCAGCCGTGGAGAACATGTGAGGTTTACATGACGTGGAGGAATTTTTCATGTTCAAAAAATGGTGCATATCTGGGTATTAAATTGAGTAAACTGCTATGTTAAATATGCGGGAAGGCAATGTCTTTTAAAGCCATTGGAACAAAAGGCCGATACACAACGAATGAACGATGTTACAATGTCATCTTGTCACAAATGTTAGTTTGCATCAAGGTTTGAAATGCGGTGTCTGAAAAATAAAAACCATTTTTAACTGATTGTTTTAGTTTCCAACTCCGTTAAGCTGTCTAAACACTTCTTGCAGGATGCACTTTTTGACTTTAGTGAAATCGCATTCTGTCAGCGATGACATGTGGTAAGCAGTGAAAAAAGCCAAAACCAACAAATCGTGCCTCAGAGGCAGGTGCCTGTTCTACAATATCTTACTTATCACTCATTTTGATGGGCTGTCTGGCTTGTAAAGTTTCTTAGCCTGAGGCTACATGAACAGGTTGCCCATCGGGGAAAGACAAATATGAATTTTCATGTAAACTCACTCAGGCGCTCAGATAAGTAATATATCAAAGCATCTTTTGTCATCAGACATAAACTAAAATGTTCAAATCCTGAAAAAAAAACAAAAACTTCAAAACTAGCCTCTGAACAAAGATTTTTAATTGATAATATTTGGAAAATTAGCACTTGTCTTAGCAAAGTCAATGGAGTTATAAGTCTTAACAAGATTTCATTAAAGACTTCAGGATGATATTTGATCTGCCCAACATTCACATCCTGAGGAACTTCTCTTTAAAGTCAAGCAATCATAGGACCTTATGTTTGTTCATATTATTTGGACATGACTCCTTCCCTGCAGGGTGGAACCAGAAAACACTGCTGACATTCAACCTGCTACAGTACCTGGCACATTTATTCCAGGTATCACTGAACCAACCACTCAACTTTGTTTTATTACTACAAATGTATCCAGGGGTGCAGTATAGGGGGGAAAAGATATGACAGTTCTATGGGCCCCTGACCGCTAGGGGGCAAGAAAAATAATAAAGTCAGGTTTTAAAAAAAAAAATAAGAGAAACAGAGAGAGAAAAAGACAAGAGTATCTATTTATAACCCAGTTTTTCTCCAAGAGAGGTGGGTAGACTGTGTGAGAATATCAACCATTTAGCATAATTAGCTCAGCTTCAGACTGCTGTTTGCCTCCATTTCTCTAGCATTCTATGAACGAAGGAAACAAATTACCAACACATATTCATATATTTAACTTGTACCTGTACCTCTTACCACACTTAACAACAGATGAGTCAGTCAGCAGCAGCTCTAACCCAGATACCTACATAACTCCTCCTCCCTGACCCAGTGAAAAAGGTGAGCAACACTGTGTTCAATCTATGTGGATTTTTCTTGTCTCTACTCTTTTTACAACTACACAACAAAACAATTTATTTATCACTCACAGAAATTCAGACAATCTTTATAAAATCTTTCTTTAGCACACTTAGCAGTGAGTGAATGAGATTAATTGACCGCGTTAAGACTGTTCTCCTGGTTCTGGTTGTCTTTGGTCAGAATGGTGCATTTCTTTAAACAGCAGTAGCAACTCAGGGAGGAGGTAGAAGAGACTCAGTTAGACTCAAGAAATTGTAACAGCAGCTTCGAAGGGGGGGCCCAATTAAATTTTTTGTCAGGGGGCCCAAGATTCCTGGCGGCGCCCTTGCCTCCACACCTGAATCAAATAACAAATGGCCTGTTTCCAGACCTTTTGCAGAGCTGAATGACTGCTAATGAGGGAAATTAGCCATTTGATACAGGTGTATTGGAGAAGGGACACGTGTAAAAGTTGTATTATAGTAGCTCTCAAGAACTGGAGTTGAGTACTCAAAATATAGTAGCAAAGCAGAAATCAACTCAGCATTAATTAGCTGAACAACACACAGGTGGGTAGTGGTAAAAAGACGGGAATATGTTTACAGATATTTTTAAAAAATCACCAAATTATGCAGTTCAGCAAAATTTTAAAAATGCAACATTTAGTGTAGAGCAGGGGTGCTCATAAGGTCGATCGCGATCTACCGGTCGATCGCGGGAAGGTTTTGAGTCGATCGCGGCATCAGGTGA
>CAEFZY010004804.1:0-18905 GCA_903066815.1 Brachyrhaphis roseni | reverse complement strand
ATGACACATGAACAACGAACTGAGAATGTGCCTGGTATGTTAACATAACATATTAAGAGTTATTCAGATAACTATAGCATAAACAACATGCTAACAAGTTTACCAAACCATCCGTGTCACTTCAAATCACTAAACGTAATGAAATCTTCATCCTCCGTGTCGCTTGTAAACAGCTCGGCTAACTCCGAAGGTAGAATAACACAGGCCTAGAGCGCCCTCTTGCAGTTTAGTGTGAAAATAACGTGATATGATATAATGATGTGTATATTTCCACACATACGTCGCTCCGGAGTATAAATCGCACCACCGGCCAAACTGGAAAAAAAACTGCGACTTATAGTCCGGAAAATACGGTAATGTTCATTTTTGTACTTTGCGCCTTACAAAAGTTGCAGTTTTAACATCACTAAATGTGAAACAGGTCAAGAGTTACGAATACGTTCGTAATTAACTGCAAATTGCATTTACTGCCAGGTCTCAATGTGATTCTAATCCAATTTTGTTTCTGGGGTTTTTCAACAGATAATCAAACATGCAAAAACGTAACTTTGTTTAGTGAAAACTATTTGTCCACAAAATAACATTGTTGCATGTTTTAAAAACTTCACAGAAGACAAACAAAATCAGATAAACTAAATGTAAGTTTTGATTTAGTGTTAATAGATCAGGTTAAAGTTCACATATTTGGGAATAAGTGGCTAGCGTGTTAGCAGTGAGGAGGGGGCTGCGGCAGCAGGGGTCCCTCTGTGTCTGCCTTGCTGCGTTTAGCGGGCAGCGTCTGATCGTGAGCTTTGCGGATATGTCGGTACAAATCCCCAGACTGCGTGTAGCTCCTGTAGCAGTAGCGGCACTCGTAAGGCCGTTCACGTGTGTGCACAATGGCGTGGCGTCTTAGAGTATATGTGCATGAAAATGTCTTCCCACAGACCCCACATGTTGGCACGTCTTCAACGAAGTTGCCCATGGAGTCCTGGAGTTCTTGGAAGTAGCCAGGAGGGTCCTGATGTTGCTGAGAGGCGGATGGAGGAACGAGGGAGGAAGTGAAGGAGGAAGTGTCCTGGGTGGAGGGTCCAGCGCCAGAAGATGACGAAGAGGGTGAGAGGGGGAAGGAGTAGTCATTTGAATGAGGGTTTATTTGTAGGTGTCCCTGTGAATGTGTGGAAACAAACTGAGGACTATTCAGTTCTTCGTCCTGGATATCCTCCTCATATTCCTCTTCCACATCCATCACCGATTCTTTCTCCCCAACATCTTCTTTCTCCTCCTCTAGCTCTTCGTCAGAAATAATAATCGCCTCTTCTTTGATTTCCAAAATCTCTTCATTGTTGCCTGTCCTTGCTCCACCTGGAGGACGTGATCGTTTTCCAGCCACAAGCGGTGTTTCGGTTTCATCCTCGGGACGTTGAAGCGTTCGCATTTGAGGAGCGCGTTGAAGGTTCAAGCTCTGATGATGGAGCGTTACTGCGCTTTGGATTCTGATTTGTAATGGTGCTTGTTGAAGTGCCGACTGTCTGGAGTTGGTCTGGAAGTTTTTGGTCAGGGCGGGTGCTTGGATTGACTTGACCATCCTCTGTTCTCTGGTAATAATGTTTCTGTGGTCAGTCTCAGAGAGATTCTCAGCAGGGTGGTCAGCAGACGGTCTGAGCTGTTCTGGATGTCCTCCAATGGAAAGGTGGGATTCTGAAACGTTGAGAGAGACCACAGACCGAGCACCAGACTGGCTCTGAAGAAGCAGAGAGGAGGAAGAGGAGGAAGGCTGCTGGAACGCACTGTAGCTGGTTAAAAACAGATAAACAGATCCAAAATACCAGAATACCTTGGATAACTTAATAAAGCCTTCAGTAATCTACATTAAAAGAAATCAATGTTATGTTTTATGCCGATGCTTTTTTAATAACACAAAAATACATAGTTTGGGAATGAGGCTCACAGATCAATTCGCTCATTAACTGCTTGTTTGTTCCTTCATTTAAGCAATAAACAGTAACAATCTTTAGAGATGAACAGAGGATTCAGCTCATTATCAGCCTGACTCATGATAACTCCAGTTTCTGACTCCAGAAACTCAAATGTCTGATTTTGGCCCCATCAGTGAAAGCATCATTATCACAACACTGTTCTGTGTGGAAGATTTTACTGCAGGAAGAAGACTCAAAGTTAGCAGTTTTGTGCTACATGACAGCTTAATTTCAACAGTGCTACTGAAATCTAAGTTAGATTATTAGTGGGGTTTTTCAGACCAACTATGTTCACTGTACAGAGATGTTTCAGATTTAAAATTTTTGGATAATCTACACAGAAACCACAAAGTTAGAAACCTTTGTAAAGTATAATAAGTGGAGGTAAAGATGGAGGCCACACATATTTCAATTTAGATTGATTAAAACTGGCAAGAAACAAGAGACCATTACCTGTATGTCTCTGTGGTGCTGCATGGACTGCAGAGAGCAGATCCTTCGCCTTGACCCCTTGTGCTCATCTTGCTGAGGCTTACAGGGACAAAGGCAGATATGTTTGTCTGGCTCTGCACCAGCTCCCCTGCTGGTGGCAAAGGAGGGCCGTCCATGCCCGGCTGGGTGGTATCAGCAAGGTCAGGGCTCAGAGGAGTTTGTATCTTTGATGAACTTCCACCTGTCCTCTGCTCAGACTTCACACACTCCAACTGAGTCCCATCTGCCACTTCAGATACCGAGGACAAAGGCACTGCTGTGGTCACTGGATTTGAGTGGTCTGCAACCATGGCCACCATGGACTCAGCTGGGTGGTCATTACCTGCTTCTGGTGCTTTCCTCAACCCGCCGCTCTCTTCAGAGCGTGTGCTGTCGGCCTCAGCCAGAGGCCCTCGCCTCTGCAGCCGCCTCTTACACACTCTTACCACCTCGTTCATGTGCAGAAAGCTTGCGGCAGCCAAGATGTCCTCCACAGGAGGAGATTCGTCCAGTTGCAGCACACCTTCATAGACAAAGTCCAACAGCAAGCCAAATGCAGCAGATGTGACGATGTCATTGTCAAGTGTGACACAGCTGCTGGTGCTGCTACCCGCTGGAGAGTCTGAGTAAAACATGTGAAAGAAAGGCGAGCATGAGGCCAAAACCGCCCGGTGAGCCAGGAAACGGGATGAGCCCACTTGTACGGTGCAATCACAAAGGAAGCCCCGTTGCCGCTGGGAACGCAGAGCTGATAGCAGTTGCTGGGAATGCTGAGGAAACTCCATGACCTGAGACAAGAAGGGAATACGAATCAACTGTAGAAAGGTAAAACAAAACAAAACAAAAAATCTCCAAAAGATTCTGAATAAAAGACAACAATAATATTTCAAGATAATTGACGCAAAATGTGACATGGATTAACAAGAAAATGCATAATTTCTCTTTTTCTCCTCCCTGGCAGCTCTACAATTAACATCCTTTGTCGATTACATCAAATACACCAACTCAGCATATATCTAATCCAACTCAGCGTTGCCTTTCAGGCGGAAACATGCCAAGTTGCAGGTTGGGGCCTCCATGAATCACACTTGTTGTCTAGCACATGCTACAGATGCTTGATTGTGTTGAGATCTGGGAAATCTGGAGGTTAAACCAACATCTGAAACTTGTTTTATTCCTTTAATTCTTCTTGAAATATTTTTCTTTGACATCGGTGAAATGAAAGGGTTTAAATGGTCTGCAACAATACAAGTCATGTACAAGTAACATTCAAACGAAAGGTAGAATCAAATGTGTCACAGCAAAAAGTTGCCTAAGGCATTCCACTACTTTAGCACGCTTGTTGTCTCCAGATGTCATGCGTTTCCCAGAAAAATGATTAGATCAGGTCATGGTTCGCTTTCATCAATGAACTTTTGCTGTCCATGACCCTGTCCTTGGCTCACCACTTTTTCTTCTTTCATATATACCAAACAGATAAGGAACACCCTAAAAAAGGTGCAATTTTGGTTCGGTTCTGACACAGTCGTCCAGCAGTTATGATTTGGTCTTTGTGAAACTCACTCAAATCCATACTGTAGGAGCTATTTCTCCATTTTTTTGGTTAAATCTTATAATTTAGATTGGAAGTAGCCAGGAGGGTCCTGTTGTTGCTGAGAGGCGGATGGAGGAACGAGGGAGGAAGTGAAGGTTCAATTTTATTTGCTTATTTTCTAGTTGATTTATAATTAGAATTTTTGTTTAATTTGTTATTTTAAATAGGTTCTTTGGTTAGTAATTCACTTAATTAGTTAATTGATTTCAGTTGTGGGTGTGTGTCACAGGCTAAATAGGTGCGTTTTAGGTAGATCATTATGCACGTGGGTGGTCATAAGGTTTTTTACCAGTCAGCTACTCAGTCTTTACAATCAGTCAGAGAACAGGTGCAGGAAATAGCAGAACCCTGTGATGCCTGTACTGGAATAAATCAAACAAAGAACTGCAATTTGACTCTTTTTGACCTTTTTTATCCTTTAGAACTGCATAAACCAAAATCCACGGTTCATCAGGTGATTTTGACACTTTGAGGGAGGTAATCAGTGGTTTTCACTTCAATTCATATTTCTACGGCTGTTTAACATACTTCAATTTTATTTAGCCGTATAAGGGTGAGCAAGTATGTTGAATATGTTTTATTTCTGTTTTTGTGATGATTATAAATGTCTAAATTACACACACACACACACATAAATATATATATATATCTTCCAAGCGCTGCTCTGCTTTACCGTATCCTACTCTCCATGGCAACCAGGCTGAATTTCTGCGTCCAAAGAAAAGAACTGAACCTTAACATATATTAAGAAGGTATACAATGCAGATGAAAAACCGAAACGTCCCTCACAACATTGTACACATCAGGTAAACACCACGAATATCTCCGAATATTATTCAAGCACAAAAACAAGCATTAGCACAACTATGCTAACACTAGTTAGCAAAATTAGCTACAAAATTTTAGCGCCGGAAGCATTGAGGCTGAGTGGGGGTTGAACCAGAAACGACACGTTTAAACGCTTCTTCGTCGTCTTATATTACATGTAAATACTGTAGTCATTTACCTGTATCAACTGTTATGTTTCTCAACACTGGCTGCGGCTTTTCCTCTGTGGTGCCACATCACCGCATAAGGATGTGCTGCCACCTACAGGCGGAGGTGTGAAACAGACAGGAAGTGGAAATAAGCAGGACGATTGCTGAATCTACTGACCAAAATAATATGGGCGACTGCTTCTTAGATATAATTATAGAGCAGGGCTGACACTACTAAATAAAGCGTAGTTGTCACGGTAAAATGTAGATTAATTCGATTAATAACTCCTTCCCAAATTTCCAGCACAAGGTCTGATCTACTTGTATTTTAATGAACAGAGGAAGAGGAGGAAAAAGGAGGCAGAGGGAAGCGCAGTGAGGAGGTGAGATCCCTACATGTTACCTCCCTAATTTTTGATTTTAAAAATGTGTACTTTTGGCTGTCAGGCAGCATGGCAGATTTGACACAGTGCAGGCTTGGTTCTAAATATAAAACAGAACTATTATTAGGGTGGAAGAGAGTTGAGTGCGTATCAAATGAGACCTTCTTTACCACCAGGACAAAGATGTTCATCTGTCTAAATCCATGTCTTATGTGCTTCGTCATGGAGCCACACAGATGGGACTTCAAGTAGCAACAGGTGAGATGACAGTTTCAGAAACAAATGAATTGACTTTTGTTATAATTAATTCGTCCAGGAGAGAGACACGGCTAAAAAAGAGAAAAGAACTGAACTAGAAGTATTTTCTATGGGCCTGAAAGAGTTTTTAAAGCTAATTGCAGTTGTAGTTTCTTTTGATAGTAAATTTCTTAAAATAATTTTAGTAATGAACTGAACTTGACTGCATTGTTTTATTGTAGGATCAGTTGGAACATATGAGTGATTGAACTGAATCTTACTTTTTTGGGGGAAGTGCATCGAGATGATGTGTTGTGAATTAGTTCTATGTAAATAAACTGAACTGAATTTGATTTATTTTTGGTTTTACTCTTAAGTTGACAGTGACAACACTAATGTTTCACTCAATAGATGTCTAGCGATTGATTTGCATATATATAAAGATGTTGCTTCATGGACACAATTTAAAAATATCATGTAGATTTATTCAAACAAAACTGTAAAATGTGACCATAGCTGTAACAACTTGTATCTCCACAGATGGCTTCCTGTTTGTGGAGGACCTCCTGGCTCACCCACAGTTCCACTTGTACACATTAGAAGACGTAGAAAGAGTCGTATCCACAAATGACAAGCAGCGCTTCAAGCTCCGCTCCCACCCAGAGGATGGCCGGCTGCAGATTCGAGCCAATCAGGGACATTCACTACAGGCAGGCACAGCAGATGCATTCCTAATTAAATCACATTCATTTAAGTTTTATAATGTAATTCCAATTTACAACAAATGTAATTTTTATGATGAAAATTAAATGCATTTGCAATTATGTACAATTTAGTTCAGATTCAAAACAACCTAATTCCTGCATAGTGTACAAATTCTGATCCAGTTAAATACAGTATAATTCAATAAAAGTTATTGTACACTTCAGATATTGATAATGACTATTTATTATGAACAGATAAAAAGGTATCTAAGGAAGCACAGTCATTTTCATCAAGTGTTTGACTTTGCAGCAATCCCACATCCTGAACAAGCATGTGGTGAGTGGGGAAAAATAGATGTTCCTTTGTACAGGAAAACCTCCAGCTGACCACATGCAGTGTGATAATGACAGTATAGGGGCTTTAGTATTTTCTTTTGCAGTCAGTTAATGGTGATGGTTAATGGACTGAGTTTATATTGCATTTTTCAATGCTATGACTGCTCAAAGTGCTTTTCATTAGCCACATGCACCACATTCGCATCCAGGCAACTGGGGGTTTAGTTCCAGCTTCCATCATCAACACGATGGAAGCTGGAATCGAACACACAACTTTTGGACTGCAAAATGACTAATCTTCCCACACCGAGCCACAGTCATCCCAGTAGTAAAGAAGTTCTCTTTGCTTACCTGAGTTTCACTTATGTTCTCCTTGGTGCTAGTCAGATATGTGGAAAATTGTAAACATTTTTTACCTAATTGAACAAATTGTTATGAACTTTAAATCTCATTTTTGCTCAGGTTATGGATCTGGAGCTAAAACCAGTTCCAGCTGGTTCTCCCGACTGCCCTGCCGAGGCCGTTCATGGCTCCTACCTCCGCAACTGGCCATCCATTCGACAGCAGGGTCTGAGCCGCATGAATAGGACTCACATTCATCTGTCAACTGGACTTCCAGGGGAAGATGGCGTCATCAGCGGTATTCTCTATGTTTGAATACAGAAAAATCGAAGCTTATAAGAGCTGAACATCAGATAGCAGCATTATTTCTTTTCCCACCAGGCATGAGGAAAAACTGTGACCTAGCTGTGTTTATTGATGTCCCCAGAGCTCTGGCTGGTAAGATTAGCTGGTAATGGCTGCAGTTTAATCCTTTCCATCCACCCTGTGTGAGTGAAGAAATCAATCCTTTTACAAGTGTTTTATGTGTTTGTATCCGACTTGTACAGATGGTATTGAGTTCTTCTGGTCAGAGAATGGTGTGTTGCTGACTGCAGGTGATGCTGAGGGTAAACTCCTTCCTAAATACTTCACCCGAGCCCTAAAACTCAAGCCTACAAGTGAGGAAAACTAAAACACATTTCTTCTTAAGAAACCAAACGACATTCCAGTTGTGTAATTTCTTGTGCTGTGTTTCAGGATGCATCCTTCCCCTGCAGTAAAAGCTGCTGTGCTTGATGTTCTCACCAAGCTTGAATCCAACTTTGCAGTATGTTTTCTTGGTTTCCAAGACTACACAAGTTTTGCATTTCCTATAAATAACAGGATGACATACACTTGCAGCCCAATTTTATCTTCATAATAAATGCTTAACCAGATAAATATAAGCTGACATGGTACTTTTTTTTGTCTATACTGTGCCTTACTAAAGTACTTGTGTCACATGATAGCCACAAATTTTCACATATTTTATTTGGATTTAATGTGACAGATGTGAATAAGTATGAGTATGAGGTGGAGTGAAAATGGTGCAGGATTTTCTAATTACAAATAATTCGGCATGTATTTGTAATTAGTCCCCCGTTCTCTGATACCCCACAACGCACTGCCTTCAGATTTCGCCAAAGTTGTAGGAATAAGAGAGCCTTTGTTGACACAGCAAACACATGAAACAATGGGCTCATGAAACCAAAGCTTTTCATCAAAATACTAACAGCATCTAATGTAATTTATTTTTTTTTTAAAACAGGGACCAGAAAGTTTGTTGCTAATGATGGGATGGATGAAGTTAAATGCAGAGCTCAATTGTAGAAGCAACTTTAAATAAAGGACTATATGAAGATTCTCTGTTTAGCCTGAGTCTGAGGAAACAGGATGCAGACAGTGTGGTTTAACGGGCAGCCTCAACAGTTCCTTACAAGATTATGGAAACACACACACTCTGCATGATTGAGATAATTGGTTAGGAACTTTCAGTAAGAAAGTGCTGTTTTGACAGAAGACAAAACTTGAAACACTTTTGTTTATTATATTTTCAATTTAAACAGTTAACTCATGCACGTTTAAATTCTCTGCTGAGATAATACAGGCATGTTCAATAATTTACAGACTGCTGTTTCCAAGCTTTTATTTCTCTTAATTATGATTTTCTGCTTACAGTTAATTAAAACATGACATTTATGATCAGAATATTACATTACACTAATAAAAAAATTATTTTGTAACATTCTGACAAATGAGTCTCTTCAGAAGGTATATTTTTTACTTTTTGAATTTGGCTGTTAAAGCTGTGTTCTAGTATTGTTATCAATACAAGTCCTACCAGAGCAATGCTGATTACAGTTATTGTTAGTCAGGCAAAAAAAAAGAGAAGTGGCTGTCTGAGTCAGCTTTGTATTAATGTAAATTTGATCACCAGGCTTCTGGTTTTGGGCCCTCTATTATTTGCACCAACAGTGGTCCATCACAAAAGGATTCAATATTGGATGCTTGGAGCCCTAAACTCTCTTTGTTAAACATCATGTGCATTTAGAGCAGATAGTAAATTAAAATCTGTCTGTTAGGAAGGTATGAGCCATAACTTTGTGTTTTTCCTGCTGGGATTCACAGAGAGAGGGAGTTTATGAATCAGTCTTTATGTATTTCAGTATTATAGCGCTTCATGGCCTCCGGTCAGCTTATGGAAGAGCTCCTCATTGAGCGTGTCGCTCTTCTCACGGCTGCGCGTCGACATGAAAATGTAGCCTCCAATGAACTCGTGAACAATTTTACAGTCAGCCGTCACGCAACCGAAGGCGATGTTCACGTTCCCTTCAAACTCGATGGCCATCTGGACAAAAGGGTGACAGCAGAAGGCATTAGTTTGACAAAGTGATCAGAATTGGGTAAAACAAAACATGCAATTAAAATATTTTTTATCAATAACTCTGCATAATTTAAAAACATTTCAGAACAACCTTATTCAATCTTGGGTATCTAAAACATGGAACACCTGCTTACAACTGGAAAGTTAATTTTTTTTGAGCTGCTATAGCAGCATGTATTATGACCTGTTTTATGTCCCAGTTTACGTTCCACTGCTTCATGTTGTTGTAGCGCCAAGTTTTCACCACGTCACCCACTCCCAGGTCGATACGGATCAGGCGGTTCGGGGCGATGCCCAGCACCTCATCCTTTCTGCTACCCTTAAACCTGTTGACCAGAAAACATTTATATTAATAAACCTCATACAAAGTTCCTAGAACACTATTCCATACATTATTTTGTACTTTTAGACCTATCTTTGGTCATGGTTTTGTCATGCTTATTGTCGTTCATCACTATTTTAGCTCAGTTATGTGTAAGGAGATGGAGCCGGTGGTCAGTTTCAACATAAAGAGCTTTGCTTGAATATGAATTATAATTTCCTCCTTACTTGGCGCACATCAATCTTAGGGGAACTTTAATTATGGTGGCTATTTATTATAAATATAAAACTAACAGTCAGCAACACCAGTGGAAAAACTGCCAAATAATTAAAATTTTGTTGAACATAGTCTCATAAAACTACCATGGGTTGACAAAAATCAGAAACCTTTTACACACAACCCCACATAGTTTTAACCATGGCTCATTGCACAACTACTTTTCTAAATTCCTGTAGCAGCCAGTAGTACTGCCGAACTTACACTAGCCTATACATGAACAGAAACAACAAGCAGAGATTCAGTTTGAGTTATTTCAACTTCCTTGCTGTTTGCTATCATAGTGCTACTGCCACCTTCTGATTTTGCAGGGATTTTGGGGTTTGATTTAGCCAACCCAAAATCCTCTCTCCTGTTTTCTGCGGCATCAAATTTATTTAAACTTTACCTTACAACCACATATGAGAGTCCAAAATCAGGAAGAGCCTGCCAGATCTGCAGGAAGCGCATCAGTGCATCTGTCAGAGAGAGCTGAGCTACGTTCTGGTAGGCGTCCAGGATACGAGGGGTCAGCTGGAGAAGCAGGCACAGGCAAACCTCTTAGATATAATTACATTTTAAAATTAAAGACAAGTTGCTTAGCTCTACAGTACTTTCATCAGTTCTTTAATGAAAAATACACTTATGCTTTTTGACACTCATATTCAAATAAAAGGCGACCCATGCTTCCTTTAGCAGGTTAGGATAATTCTATGGGCTACAAAAAACATGTTCATTACATTTTTTTGCACAAAATTATTCTTAAATAATGAGATTTTTGTTAACTCAATTCTGCCTATTTTGAGCTCCTTTCAGAATGAGATGTTTTAGAGCCTGTTCACTTTAAATGCATAAAACCAGTTGACCAAAGGCCGTGAAGCTCCACTTGGGTTGCAAGGTGACAAGCTGGGCTTTGCTGGGGTTGCTTGGTAACGGCACAGTGCCCCTAGGCTGAGACTTAACAATTGGGAAGTTTTTGAAACAGCTCATTTCCCAGACACCAAAAAACATTAACTTATTGCCAAAAATGGCTGGCTGGTTCTAGAAGCACTAGACACCCAAATGGAAGTATATAAATATGCAAAATTTGAATTTTGCATAATAGATTCCATTTAAAACCAAATTAATAAATACTGTTATGTATTTTGGCTATGCAGAGGTGCAAATACTCTTTCTTCCTCTACCTGTTTGGGCTTGTATTTCTTCTGGTAGCGTGGTGACACCAAACTGTGAGTATTTATGCTTTCATCGCTGGCAGCTGAATTATTGCTGGAGCTGGAGTTGGTCTTTTGCATGGCCAGGAACGAACGGATGCTCTGGATCTCACTCTGGAAGCTGCTGTCTGCCAGGCTCTTGCCTTTGGAGGCCAGCCGACATCCGGCCATCCACTGAGCGTACTGCTGCTCCTGCAAAACATGAACCACAGGCAGAAGGAGGGGGGTTAGACAGGTGTGCCTGTGGGTGCAACCGAGTGGGCGAGGCAGAGATAAGTAGACAGAATGCTGCACACGACAGAACGATGGCACTGACATTTTCACAGCGCAGATAGACCTCGTTCATGCCTTCAGGTGCAGGGATCAGCAGTCTGATAAGAAACTTCTGCGCTGCAACGTTGACATCGGGAGCCACCTCACAGCCTAAGAGCAGGAAAGCAAAGTAGGACATTGAGAGCTGATAATTATGGGTTAGCTGTTGAAAAGCTGAATTATGAATATCTGTTTCACTGACAAACAATCTTTCAAAAGGGGAAACATTGGTTTAAAGAAGAACCCCTTTTCATCTATCAAATTGTTTATGTTTAATCATTTGATGAAATAAAACAACTTTTTCTTTCAAATTAAAATTAGTTTTCTGTACCTTTAAGGTTAATCTGTTGAATAGGCTCTCCGATGCTCTCCTCTTTGCTCTTGAAGTAAGAGATGGACGTATCCTGGAATTTGAACCAGTACTGCTTAAATCCCTTCAGAGTGAGTCTCTTGGGCCTGAAATGAACAGTCGCATTGCTTGGTTTCATCAAAAATATTTTCTAGAAGTCATATAAGAATCAGAGTTCAAATCTGACCTGAATATCTTCAAGTAGTCGTTGAGTTCTGGTGCTGTCATGTTTTCCTGATTAGAAGTTCAGAAAAGATGATTCTCTGCTCCTCTTGTTAAATTACCAACAATATGTTTTTTCTTCCTATTGTCATTATTATTACAATCAATCAAAAATAAAACCTAAATTAATAGAACATTTCAGTTGCTCAAAGGTGGAGTTTCATTTTTTATCAGCGATTAAGAATTAAAATCCAAGCTACCAGCAGGTCTGAGGCGGAGCTGCTCTCTCCCTCCATCTTGACCTCCAGGGATTGAAGGGCCGACTCCAGGTCGTCCAGGGCTGCGTTGGAGCTCATCATCTGGGGCTCTGACAGGGCCATCTTATTGATGTGGTACTAAATGATTTTACATGTAAGAGAGGACAGAAAGAGACATAAGTGTCTCCCTCATATAGAAGCTGTTGGCTGACGGTCAGGGCAAATATAGGTCATAAAAATGCAGGTTTACTGAATCTGCAAGGAAGCTTTTAAAATTAAACAAATACCCACAAGTATTAACAGCAGCTTCTGATGCGTTGGTTTTATAAAATAGAAAACCTGAAATAAATGTAAAATTGAGTCTACTTCATAATTCTGTAGATTTCACAGGAACAACCAGGAATTATTGTCCTATTTGGTCACTCACATCTTTTTAAAGTTCTTGCTACCTCTCTTATGGTCCTGCCAAATCCTTTCAAATCATTTCAGGCCTGAACTTGGACTAGGCCATTGCATCCTCTTGAATCTTTTCCTTTTTTCTGTTATTCTTCTGTAGATGTGTTCCTGTGTTTGGATTGTTGACCTCTTGAATGATCCAGTTTTGATTCTTGACACATTTGTGCACAGAAACATTCACAGTAGACTCAGTGTATGAGTCCTTTGGCATTCAAACAAGCCCAAATCACCATAACTCCACCGCTGTGCTTGACAGTAGGCATGAGACGTTTGGTGTTTTGTACATGTTGAATTTATCATTTTGCTGCCTTTTAAGGCATTCTGAGTTTATTCCGTTATTTTTGAAATACATGTGTGGCTTAAATGTTTGGACTTCAGTCTTTGATACAGTTATTGTGGGTACAACTGATCATCTTTCTCTCTCAAGAACCTTTAAAGTATAGGTCTATCCTCTTTGAATCAGATCTGACATTTTCTTAGAAATTACTTGTAGATTTAAATCTGTTCACAGAATGCTTTTAATGTGAGTTCACACAGCAGGTTTCTTCTGCACCCGAACACTAGAGTTTCTGCTAAATTTGACATTTAAAGCTTTCATGACAAAATTATCTACTTCCCTCAGAGAGTTCCACATATCCCCGTTCATCAGCAGGAGCAGCATTTTTTAATCTTACCTGCAGCGCTCCAAAAAGCATCATCTCCTCCTCGGTGCAGTCGATGTCCTCCAGCAGGATGGCCCAGCGAGCCTGCTCATACAGCTGGGTGAGACGCACAACATCGTACTGCCGGGTATACATTGAGGTGATGGAAGAGTTAATAGACATAGGACACATTACCAATCCCACACACGATGATTGCACTAAAACAGCACACACAAACCTTGGGTTCTATGTCGTAGAAAGAGTAATACTTGAACCGAAGCCACAGCCGGTCATTTTCTTGGATGTTTTGCTGCATGAGACAACGTGACGAATCCAACCACCTGAGGGGGGAAAACACAGAGCCTGTATGGGTTTGTGTTTTTATGAGTGAATATATACAATAATGTTTGTGTTTGCATTAAATTAATTTCAGAGTTTAATAAAGTTTGTTGTAAAAAACAAGAAAAAGGGCCCAATACATTTTTTAAAATAAAATTGTCATTGTTTTCCTTGCAAACTCTTCAATCAGTTAATATAGAAATAAAGCTAAGGATAAAGAGGCAAAGAAGATTCAAAATGTTTTTCTTTTTGTTTTGTTTTCAATTAAAATAACTATTTCCCCTGAAAGCTCTTCAGGTAATCCCAAAATCCTCTAAATACACAGGTACATCTCAATAAATTAGAATATTGCTAAAAAGTTAATCTTCAAATCTTCTTCAGACTGCGCTTACAGTCTCAACTTGGTGCTCACTCTCACTTCAACAGTCAGGAGAAAACAACATATCTGTGAGCTAAAGTGACAAATGTGATTTAAAATGATGAGTAATGATGTTGTAATCATGTCCTCTTGCTGTTTCCGACCAGTGTGTAATTTTAGCAACTTTTAAGTGAGAATAGACATTAGCAGTGTCCTAATGTGTTCCTCAAACAAACTGCATTTTTTAATGTTAGATCACACAGGAATATTTGAGGTATTTTCTTGAGTTTAGGTTGTGTAAATTTTGCAAAAAAAAGAAATAGAAGCGATGGTTGCTGTGTCTACAAAGTGGAGCTCCTTGGACGATGTTACCACATGAGCTAGAAGCAGATATACCTGCCGTGAATGTGAGATTTGTCCACCACACTTGCTGGGCGGTACTGCTTGGCGATGACCTCTGGAGCAGGAGGAGGCTGAGTGACCGACAGCATCTTGTAGACGCCCCCCATCTGCTCTGAGTCAGCGAAATGAGCTGGCATGCCATTATACAGACAGGGCCGGGAAACTGAACAGGAAGTGGGAGTGCACAGACTGCTGTGAGATATTCAGGCTCAAAACGGGAAGCGCAATGGCTTACATCTACTTATTTTCAACAAACATTGTGCCTTGTCACAATGTTTGTGACAAGGCACAAACATTGTGTAAAAAAAACAAAAAAATGTTTTTTTACACATTTTTTTCAATGTGTAAAAAACAAAAAAAAAAGATGTGGTGGGTGTACCCGAGGAAAGGGGCACCTCGGTCAGGTCGTAGATCTCCTCTGTCAAATCTTTGTCTTTCTTCTTCTTCTTCTCCTCCACAGGACGGAGGAGGGAGAGCTCCTCGGGATGGCGGATGTCTGTTGGGATCAGGAAAGTAAACAGATGTTTATTAGCCCTACAAAATATCAAATGTGTTTTATGTTTAGGAATGTTAGAGCAATCCTTCAGTATTCTATTTCATTAGGTTTAGATTTACTGTTTTGTAGTCATCACTGGGATAGCAGAATACACAGTAGAATAACAGGACTGAATCCTTTACATTTTACTCCTTACAAGATCCAATGCAATGGCAGATCATAACAAAAACCTAGCCTGCTCTACAGACGGGTATAGGCAAGAGAAGAGATTCATTATGTAAAAGCACAAACTTTTGACAAGTCAGATCTTGGAAAATTAATATTAACCATTCTAAAAGCTCTTCGATTGTGATCAGTTTCTGATCCTAAGAATGCTCTGTTTTTTTTTATTAATATGTATAGCAAAACTATATTATATAAACTCTCCTACTCAAAATCAGCCTTCAGCATTGACTTTCTCTATTTCGTTTAATATTTGCTTATTACTTCAATTCTCTAAGTATTTTTGATGAATTATGAAAATAAATAATCATAAACACACCTAAAATTGACACGTAATTTAAATAAAGACCATATAGGTCATGCTTCTGATGCACATTTGGGTTGGTCAGTTCTTGTATCCAACTCCTTCTGGCTGGTAATATTTATTTATATCACGTTTGTACATTTCCCTACAGTAGAGATGAGTAAAGACATGAATACTTCAAACCATTCACTGTCAGAGCAGATATGAAACAGACCCTAACGTGGATATGAACTGGTTGGTGCAAAAAATGTATACATGTAGTTTAATCGGATGAAGCTAAAACTGAAGTGCTTTGACAGGCCTGGCCATTGTTAAGTTTGTAAGAAAAGTCTGAGAGCAGCAACTTAACTGAAATCTGGGGGTGGCAGCATCAGGCTCTGTGGGTGTTTTACTAAAAGAAGAACAGTTTTCCTTCTCAAAATAAATGTCATTATGAAGAAAGACGTTGTTTTTTTTGGAAATATTTATCATAAATCTGAAGATGTTGGCCAGGAAGTTACAGCTTGGGCACAAATTATACATGGAGAACAGCTCAAATTAATTAAAAAGTAGCTTATAGACAAAAATATTCTCATTTTGTCAGTAAGATTACAATGTTGCATCCATGACCTCAAATCAGAAGGTCTCATTTTCTGTGTTAAAGGTCAGTTTTTAGATGAAGTCAGTGACTGAATGTCAGATCATACGTGATTAAAGAAAACTGGTGAAAAATATCTGCATGTTCTTCATAAGTTTTTTAATTATGAAACAAATCTCACCATTCTGGCCAATTTTAGTAGGTGCAATAGTGTTGTACAGTGTTGAAAAAATACAGGGACATCAACAGCATTGATCAGGGGATTCTGTTTTCAGAGCTCATCACTGTAATTAAGTTGTTCATAGATAATAGCTGCCCATTCACAGAAACAATAGAGAAACCAGTTTAATTTCAAGAAGGAAAGAAGGGCAGCAACCAAGAATGCCTGTGCTTCAAAATCAATACCTGCAGCCACACTCACAATGTTCATACATTCATACACAAACTGGTAGTCAACTTCCAGCTTAATACAGTATATGGCATTAGTATAAGTCAAGTCATTCAAAGCCTGTAAGCTTTTTTTTTCCAAGCCAGTTTTGTCATATCACTTAAATTTGTTCCTTTTTAAACCATTTTCTGTCTGCTACCTTTTCTGGGGATTTCTGGTGAGGAAATGAGACCAAGCATGAAAGCATGAAAGAGACTGAGAAACTTTTTTTTTCTTGTAATGACCAAAGTCAAAGAGTTGCTTGATGAGACTGGGGGAAAACACTCAATGATATAAATATAAACATCAACGCTTTGAGATAAAAATGCAAGAAAGACAAAAAACGCAGAAAAAGGGAAGAAAGAAAAGCCTACTGAGCATCCTGCAAATTCCCATCACGGTCTGGAAGACGGGGTTGGAGAAGCAGGCCCTCAGCATCACAGTTTTACCGTTGGGCAGACCCAGTTTAAGTGGCTTATGTTGCGGCATGAACAGCAGACGGGCGTCAGCGTGAATCCCATATTTCTCCAGAGTCCAGGCTGTCCGCAGGAGCCACCGCTGCTTCTGCTCCCACCACAGCGCATAATCCGACCAGTCACGCTGCATCTCTGTATAAGACAAGAAGGAAATACCTGGATTAGTTACAGACACTTATGCTTGGCTATTTTAATCGAACAACACTTTGGCACTGAATACCCTCAGACAGACTACATGTCAACAAACATTAGTGCTCTCTTCATATTTGGTATTTATTTCCCAGATAAAGTATTCCTGGCCCTCTGTGCTATTGTGTTTATCTGTTTCTTTCTTTTCTCTTAACTGCCAGCTGTTGAAGCAGATGGACTGGGCCTCGTTCTGCTGGATGTTTCCTCGTGTTGAAGAAACAGAGGTTCCTCTCCCCCTGTGGCAACACATGCTTGCTCAGGAGGAGGGATTGCGGCCGAAGTCTACTACTCTATGCAATCAGACAGGCTTCCTTGGAGAGATAACCTTTCACTAATTTACATTAAGCCATCAGCTGAATGTTTGTGTATTGTACTATAAATTGTATGGAATTGAATTATAAAACTGAATCTAAGGATGAACATATGACATGATTTCATTCTTGTTGGGAGTTTTAGAAAAGTATTCTGACCTCCCTGATATATTTTATTGGGATTTTCTTTGATTGGCCAAAAGAAAGAGTATTGCATAACTGTGAAGTGAAAGAAACAAACTCTGTTTTCAGTTTGCTTTACAAACAATTTGTTTGAATTTGTTTTCAACCTCTAGTAATCAGATTTTATTTAAGACTATGCTAGATCACATTACTTTCAAGATACAGAAGTGCAATTGTTTTACTTGAGTCAATGACATATGTTTTATTTTATGTCTATGTTTATTGTGACTATGTTTTGTAATTGGGTGTTTTTTCCTTTCTCTTTGTATGATTCTTGGCTCGCTTGTAAAAGAGATATTCAGATCTCAATGGGACAAACCTGGTTAAATCAAGGTTATTATTATTATGATATTCCTAAACAAAATGCTGTTCAACAAACCTCAGAAGCCTTCAGAAGTTATTAAAACAACCAACCCCACTGTGAGACAATGTGGTAACTAAATCATGTAGTGTGAAATATGAAATCTTTTCTTCAGCAAAGACACTAAATTTGATCAAAGCTGATGGGGAGATGCATGGAGCTAAATTCAGGGGAATCCTAGAAGAAAACCTTTTAGGAAACTACAAAATATTTCAGATTTGTGTGGAGGTTCACCTTCCAAAAGGACATTCCCATAGCGTGATAATACCCCCACCATGTTTCACCACTGGAATGGTGTGTTGACTTGATGGGCAGTATCAGGTTTTTTTTTGACTAAGTGATGTAGAAAGACAACTTTATTTAAGGATGTCAGAGTTAATACCAAAACAACAACTTTCAGATTTGTACATTTATCCTTTGCTTTGCACTAAACAATAAAGTTTTATTTTCAATAATCACATAAAATACCAGTAAAATTCCTTAAAGTCTAGCACAATGTAGAAAAAAAAAATCGAATATGAATACATATGCAAGCCCATAAAATGACTAAGTTTCTACAGTCAGCCCATGTGATTGAGAGAGACAGTTGAAAACAGATAGCTTGACTTACGTGTCTTTTCCACCAGCTTGAGGATAACCCCTCCAACGTGGAGGTCAGAGGCTACGCTGATAGTGACAGGAGGGGCATCAGGCCCCAGGTCCTCCACTTTGACTGACAGGTCCCACGCCGCCATACTCTGAGGGAGACAAGAGCAGAGTGTGTGAAGGACAGGCTGAAGATAGGACTGTTCTCAGGAGCAGTGTTGTCAGTAACGCGTTACTGACGTCGGACCGCTTTTTTCAGTAACGAGTAATCTAACGCGTTGCTATTTCAAATCCAGTAATC